>RJWT010055628.1:0-10131 GCA_004365215.1 Cuniculus paca
TGACTGAGTACAGACTCCTTTAATTATATTTCCCTTCAAACCTGAAGACTTGATTTTATTTTCATGGAAATTTAAAATAAATGTTTGAGGCCCATCTGATTGTCTTTTATCCTTTATACATAAGCTATTTTCTTTTCTGTTTAGATGCTAATAAGATTCTTTCCCCAACCTTTTGTTTCAAAAGTTTCTTGGCCCATTTGCTTCATATTATTATTTTTTTTAGATACCAATCAATATAATCAGGTCAGTATCCAACTTAATAAAGTATTCTTCCATTAGGTCCTTGATTAATGATTTCATACCAATTAACCTGAATTTATTCTCAGAAACACCAGCATCCTTTGTCTTACTTTCTGTTCACATCTACCAACTTCTCTCATTATTTTCTGTATGTTCTAAGAGAAACATTCAACTTTATATCACTTATCATGAATTAAATTGCCCTTTGTATAAATTTTGTTTCTTGACTGCTTTTTAAAATGTGCCTAGAGATAGAGCCATGGCCCCCAAAGAACTGGACTGAGCCAGGACCCCCACCACCATGAATTGGACTGAGCCACTCATCTCAGGGACCAGATGGAGGGAAGCCATTTGCCCCTGACCAACTCCATGTCTATGGATTCTATGCCCTATTTGTGGCCACCCACCAACTCCAAGGTGACTGCATTTTGTTTCCCTTGCACAGAACAAGAGGTGCTGACCAATCTGATTGTGGACAAGGCCAGCATCCAGCAATAGAAGAGAAGGTATTGTAGAAAACTGCTGCTCATCTTTGACCATCCACCAAATCTGATCTACATTTTCTTCCCTTTGAAACTGGGCACCAGATAGGTGGACTAACTGACCAACCTGGTCCAGGATGAAGGAGACAAGATAAGCCCAGAGGGCCAGCAGACTCAAGGAAAAAGTATGGCCTTGGCCAGCAGCTCCAGGGATTCCAGTGTTACCCTCCCAGAGTGACTGGGTGAGAGGTAACCATGGAGAGAATGTGGATTAGACATAGACCTCCTGAGAGGTTTAAGCTCAGACCAGGAAAAGAATGGGCCTGCCTTCAGTAGTGAGAAACCTGGCCCAGCAAGTGTTGACATTAAGTCCAGCAGTTTGCTTGAACTCCCACCCCATGGCCTGCATCCATCAGAGACCAGAAAGATGATTGCTTTTCCCATATATTAACATGAGCAAGGATAAGTCTCAGCTTGGATGGTTACCATAGCCTGGAGCGAATGGACACAGGGGCCTCTGGTCCAGGGAGGACACTTCACAGACCCACAGGCCCAAAAGCTAGGCAGAGAAAATAGTCTCTTTCTGTGTTCTAAAACTGTGGGTCCTGCAAAGAAATCATTCACTCAAAAATAAAGAGGAATTTTTTTACTCAATGTTTTAAAATATTTTTGTATTTTATTATCTCTCATTTTCCTCATTGGAGGGGAACTTCTCTCCTTTATTTTTTTCTCTTTTTACTTTTATCCTAGTATTTTCATTTTCTTCCTTTTATTTCCTTATTTTGGTCTCTGTTTTTCTTTTTTCTTCTTTTTCTTATTTATTCTTTTCTGTGAATGTTTTCTAATATTGTTAGTTTCCTTTTACTTATCAACAAGACACCTTATCTAACTATACTGTCCTCTATCTCATGTTCAAGAATAATTTTTCAAAATTTACTATTTTCATTCTTCTATCTTGTAATGGTTGATACATTTGTGTCAACTTGAGAAGCTGAGAAGTTTAGAAGTTTAACTAAATGACAAAGCAGGGAGCCAAGGTCCTTTCTCTGTGAACATCTTCATGCTGTGCAAGAGGAGGGAACACAGATGGTGTGAGTGCTACACCCATTCTAGGAAAGGTGGGGGTAGCCTGCTTACAATATAAGGGAGGAAAATAGGCTTGTTTTTTCACCCCTTTTGCTCTTGCTGTTTTTGCTGCCTTCTGCCACTTTGAGGTGTTACCCCTGTGCCATGCCACCCTGCTTTGTAACCAACTGATTATGGACTTAAATCTCCAAAAATTGTGAGCTAAATAAACCTTTCCTTCCTTAATTTGGGGTGTCGGGTATTTGGTCCTAGCAACAAGAGAAAATAGACACCTTATCTAACTTTACTGTCCTCCATCTCACCTATAAGATCAATTTTTCAAAGTTTACTGTTTACATTCTTCTACCTTTACTAGTGTAATTATTAAGCTTTAAGAATGTTTGGGTGTTTTTTTTTTTTTTTTTGAAGAGAATATAACCAAACAAAATAAAACAGAATAGAGTCAATCACAACAAAACAATGAACAGGGTACATAACTTCAAAACAAGGTAAAAGGGAATCAGTAACGGCTTTCATAATGCCTCTTATTATCTTCAAAATAACTGCCCACACCATCAGTCATAAATCAAATCTAACAAAATAGAACAGAATAAAACCAGTGGGGAAAAATAAACAATGATAGCAATACAGAACTTCAAGATAATAGTAAAATAGTGGCTACCATAATGCTTCTTGTTATCTTCAGAGTAGTTGCCTACACCTTCAGACATAATACAATCAAACAACACAGAATAGAGTAAAATCAATCAAAGCAAAACAATGAAAACAATCCAGAGCTTCAAAACAATTGGAAATTCACGATGGTTGCAATTATATATTTTGTTATCTTTGAAATAGCTGTCCATGCCATCAAGTATAATAAAATCAAACAAAACATAATAAAACCAAACTAAACAGAACAATGAAGACAATATGAGTCACAAATCATGATAATAGGTTAACAGTGGCCACTGCCTTCCTTATTTTGATAATTACTACCCTTTGATTTTTCCAATATGCATTGTGCATTTTGGATCCCACTAACTACTTTAGTTTGTTATACTAGGGAGGCAACATGAAATTCAACCATGTGACTCTGAACCATTTCATCCATGATCATGATCTCAAGTTGTATCCATTTACTTAGGAAAGCCTTGAGCTTATCTTCCTTTATAGCTGAGTAGGTTTCCATTGCATAAAATGCTATGGCTTTCTTATCCATTCTGCAGTTGATGGACAAACTACCCCTACTTTTTTCTGGCTCCCTGTCACATAGGGCATTGTTCCCTCTCCTTTGACTTTCAGACTATGAATTTTCTTTCTAGTTAAATGTGTTTCTTGTATAAAGCATATTGATGGATCCTGTCTCCTGATCCACTCTGCCTGTGTTTCTTTCTATTGGTAAATCGAGGTCATCTACATTAATGATTATGGCCAACATGCACTGCATTGTCTCTGCCATGCTATTTTCCTGCCATTGGCTCCCTATTTTTCACCTCGATTCAATTGTCTGCCCCCACTTGATTTAATTCTATGCTATTACTATTGAATATTGTTCTACTGCTAGTGGACAAAAAGTTGTTCTATATAGTAGATATTTACTGTGGAATAATATTTGGTTTCTCTTAGTACTTATACTATAATTATAGATTTCAATAGTTATGGGTGGTATACTATTGTTTCCTAAAGTAGGTTAATATCCAGTTTGTCTTTGATGCTGTTATTGTTGCTAATTTTATTACTATAGCCATGACATAGTTGTTGCTACTAACTTGTTTTCTCTAGATGATTGTATGGATTGTCTTTGTGTCATTAACACTACTGCAACTCATTCCTGGTAAACTGAGCACTGGACTAAGTACACTGTAGCTCCCTCTCCCAAATAAACACCAGTGGCTGGATCCTGGAATGGAAGAAAAAGCTAGTAGATAGCCATGCCCAGTGAACATCACAGAAAAACAGACATTAACTAAAGAGGTCTCCACGCTAGCAACAAATCTTTGGACTATAATAAACATGTAAGCATCAGCACAAAAAAAATATATATATATATATCAAGGCAACAAAATGCCTCCAAAAACTCCCAACTCCCCTAAAACTGATTCAAGGGCCAGTGAAGGGGAGAAAAATCCAAAGACACAAAACCAAATATTTTTAAAGAATAATAGATAAGATCACTAAAAAAGAGCAATAAGGCACTTGGTGAGCTAAGAGAAGATATAACTAAAGAGATAATGGGCCTAATAAACAAAAAGATAATTGAGTCTTCAGAAAACACTAATAAAAAGCTACCCGAGCTGAACAAAATGTTACAAAACATTAGTTATCACCCTAAAATTAGAGTCTATAAAAAGTACTAAACAAAAATTCAGAAGATTAAATATGCTATCAAAAGTATTCAGTAGACATTTCCAATGTGAGGACAGTGTCAGAACTAGATGACAGACCTATTGTTTGTGACCAATTCATAAGAGATACCTTTAAAACAACAAGAGAACATAAAAAGTGCATCCAACACCTTCTAAGTGATCAAAGACTAAACAAGGAGTAACTGGAATTAAAGAAAAATCAGAAGACAGAATACAGGATGTGAAAAAGAAGGTTAATAAAATCATAATAGAAAACTTCTCAAATATGGGGAAACAATTTAACATTCTGATAAGTTAATCATACAGAAACCCAAATAAACACAATCAAAAAAGAGCCTCACCACAAGATACACATTACAGGCAAAATCTCACAAGCCCAACACAACAGAATCTTAAAAGCTGTTAGAGAAAAACATGAATCACAAAGACAAAACCATTAGAATCACACTAGACTTCTCAACACAAAATTTAAAGACCAGGAGAACTTGGAGTGAAGTGTTTCAAGCCCTAAAATAAAACTTCTAATCCAGACTGATACATCCTGCAAAACTACCTTTTAAAATTGATGGAGAAATAAGATATTGCAAGGATAAAGCCCACAGAACAAAATTCAGAGTCACCAAACAAGCACTTCAAAAAATTCAAGGATATCTTAGAAAGAGACAAGGAAACTAACAATGACAAAATTCTAATAGAATTGATACACTGTTTAGGCTAAGCATTTATGTAGAAGGAAAAGATAGAGAATAAGCAACAGCAAAATAATGCAATGACAATAGTTGTATCTCAATAGCTGTAATATTTGTAATAGTTGTAAGTCAATAGCTATCAGTGCAAATGGTGTCAATTCCCAATCAAAAAGTACAAATTGGCAGAAATGAATCAAGGAACAAAATCCAACAGTATGCTGTATATGAGAAACATAATTAACTGAAAAAATTAATAGTCTAAAGATGAAAGAATGAAAAATAATATTCTATGCAACAGGAACTCAAAAACAAATAGGAGTACCTATCATATTTTCAGACAAGGTAGACTTCAACCCAAAACTAATCAGGAAAGACAAAGAAGGTCATAGCATATTGGCAAAGGCAACAATTCAACTTTAACAGATGACAATTATAAACATGTACACACCACACAGCAGTGCACTTGACAGCATAAGACACATACTACTGGACATAAAATATGGGATAAACACCAATACAATTATAGTAGGCAATCTCAATACCTTACTGTGATAAATAGACAGATGAACTAAACAAAAAATCAACAAAGAAATACCACAGTTCAACAAAAGCTTTGAACAAATGGACTTAATAAGTATCTATAGACTATTATGCCTCACAAAAATAGAATACATATTCTTCTCAACAGCACATGAATCTCTCTCCAAAATGGACCTAATGCCAGCCAATAAGGCATGCATATGTAAAGTTAAAAGAACCTAATTTTTCCCATGCATATTATCAGATCATGGTGCAATGAAGCTAGGAATAAATGGCAAAAGAAAGCGCAGAAATTATAAAAACATTTAGAAATTAAATATTACCTGCTTGAATAATCAATAGGTCTTAGAAGAAATCAAGTAATAAATTACATAGTTCCTAGAATAAAACTACAATGCCAATACAACACACCAGAATTTTGGGGACAGAAAGAAAGCACTATAAGAAAGAAGTTTATAGCTGTGAATGACCACATCACAAAAACAGAGTTGGCCCAAATAAATGAACTAATGATGCACCTCAAAGTCCTAGAAAAACAAAAGCAGTCTAAACCCAAAGTTAGTACAAGGAAGGGAATTATAAAGATCAGAGCAGGAATCAACGAAATTGAGATTATAAAAAAATACAAGACAAAAAATTAGTAAATTATAGAGCTGGTTTGTTGAAGTGATAAAACAAAATAGATAAATCTTTATCCAATCTTACCAAAAAGAAAGAAAAGACATAAAGCAATGCAAAATAAAATGAAAAAGGTGGATTTATGACAGACATTGCTGAATCCAGATCATTGGCAACTACTTTAAAAACTTGTATACCATTAAATTGGAGAACCTGGAGCAAACGGATAGATTTCTAGATACATATGAATTACCAAAACTGATCCAGAAAGATAAAAACCCTGAGCAACCCAATAACAGGTAATGCAATTGAAACAGTAATTTTGAAAAGCCTACCAAATAAGAAAAGCCAGGTTCTAATGGATTCCCTGCTGAATTCTATAAGAATTCTACTCAGAGAAGATGTAACATCAAAATTCCTCAATCTCTTTATGAAATTGAAAATAATACTCTCAAAGTCATTCCTAAAAGCTAGAATTACCCTGATTTCAAAATCAGACAAAGATCTAACAAAAAAGAGAACTATATGTCAGTCTCTTTAATCAATATAGATGCAAATATCCACAAGAAGATTCTACCAAGCAGATTGCAACAAATCATTAAAAATATCATAAATCATGACCCAAGTAGGTTTCATCCCAGGGGATGCAAGAATGCTTCATCAAATGCAAATCAATAAATGTAATATAATCACATAAAAAGAAGCAAGGGCAAAAATCACTTTATGATCTCAGTAGACACAGAAACAGCCTTAACAAAATCCAACATTCATTCATGACAAAAGCATTGAAGAAAGTAAATATAGAAGAAACTTATTTCAATCCAATAAAAACTATTTATGTTAAAACTAGTGCCAACATATTAATTGGGAGAAAGCTGAAATCTTTTACCTCTAACACCAGGACCAAGACAAAGGTGTCCACTACCACCACCCCTGTTCAACACAGTACTGAAAACATTAGCAACAGCAATTGGGCAATAAGAAGAAATAAAATGGATATGTATAGGGAAGGAAGAAATCAAATTATCATTATTTGCAGGCAACATGATCATCTATACAGAAGACACAAAAAATTCCAACAAGACTGTTAGAATGAATGACAATTAAGTAGCTCAGTAGGATACCAAAACAGCACACAAATATCAATAATGATCCTGTATACCAATAATGAACTCACTGAGAAAGAAATCGGGAAAAAATAACATTCACAATAGCACCAATAAAAATTAAATACTCAGAACCTAACCAATGAAATTAATGACTTCTCCAAGAATACTACAGTACTCTGAAAAAGAAAATTGAAGAAGTCATCAAAAAAGGATATCCCTTGTTGCTGTGTAGGCAAAGCCAATCAGTCAAAATGGCCATACTACCAAAACTGATATACAGATTTAACAAAATCCCAGACAAAATACAAGTAGCCTTCATAGAACCGGAGGAAACAATTGTCAGATCATATGGAACCAGAAGATCTTGGAATAGCAAAAGCAATCCTTGGCAACAAGAGCAAAGTGGGAGGCATCACAATCCCAGATTTGAAGTTATAATTGCAAATGTTCAGTGATTAAAAAAAAAAACGCATGGTACTGGCACAAAAACACACATGCAAATCAATGGAACAGAATAAATAATGCAAAATCAACTCTAAGCACTTTCAAATACTTGATCTTTGGCAAAGGACCAAAAACATACACTGGAAGAAAGATACCCTCTTTAGCATATGGTGTTGGGGAAACTGGCTGCATGCAGAAGATTATATCTAGAACCAATTTTTTCACTGTATACCAAACTAAAATCAGTATGGATTGAAGGTTTAAATGTTAAAACAGAAACACTTAATCTGCCAGAAAATAAAATAAGCAAAACTGTTGAAGTCATAGACAAAGACTTTCTGAACAAAACCTCAGTTGTACATAAAGTATGTACAACCAAGAATCAGTAAATGAGATCATATTAAATTAAAAGTTTCTGTACCGCAAAAGAAACAACCACGTAAAGAGACAACCTATAGAATGGAGAAAAAATTGCCACCTACTCCTGTGACAAAGAAAAAATATATAGAATATATAAAGAACTCAAAAATTTTAATTCACACAGTAAAACACCAAAAAGATGTACAAGTAGAATGAATTAAGCACATCTCAAAAGTAGAATATAAATGGTTAATAAATATATGAAGAATTGTTCAATATTGCTGGTCATTAGAGAAATGCAAATTAAAACAACACTGAGATTCCATCCTACTTCAGAAATAATGGTTACTATCTAGAAACTCAATAATAACAAATGCAAGCAAGGTTGTGAGGAAGAACCCTTCTATACTGTTGGTAAAAATAACTACTAGTGCAGTCACGATGGAAATCTGTATTGAGAGTCCTCATGAAACTAACCCTAGAATTTCCATTTAACCTGGCTTTTCTTCTTTCACATATCCTTTCAAAAGTTAAAGACATATTACTGTGCTACATGTATACCCATATTTATATCACCACTATTCATAACAACTACCTTTTTGAAGCAGCCTATATGTCTATCAACAGATTAGTGCACAAAGAAAATGTGGCATTTTAACACAACGGAGCACTATTTCATTTGTAGTAAAATGGATGCACCTTGAGACCAAAATGTTAACTAAAATAAGTCAGACACACAAGCTTAAATATCACATGATTTCTCTTATATGACAAACCCAATATGTAAAGAGCAACATAAAAGAGACAAAATAGGAAGTAGGGAAATAGATCTTTCTAAAATGGGAAGTGGTTCAAGAGATAGAAGGAGGTGGAGAGAGGGGAAAAGAAAGGAATTTTTAAAAATTGAGGTGCGTTGTGTACATGCACCAGTTTCCCACAGGGAATGTAATTATCATGTACTGCAAACATGAACTTATACAAATAAAAATGAATAAAATCTGCTTAAACTTAAACTCTTCTATTGCAGTTTTAATTCCCTGGCAGCCTTCCTATATTTCAGAAGTTTATCTTCATGGCTTTCTGATTAAATTCCATGCATGCCAAGTCTACTTAAATCCTATTAAGCTTGCCAAGACATGCTCTAAAATTTTCTTCCACTTCTTGCTATAAATGTTTTTGTTAAGCCTCTTTTTTATCCCTATAGAATAATATCTTTTCTTATTTTCTTTCATAACCCTATGCTTTTGCCATTTTTTCATCTAGAATATGAGTTATCTATTTAGAATCTATGTGTAGCAACAAAAGGTATGTAAAATTTCCCCATCTCCCACTATGGTATATCTGATTGTCTTTAAAATCCTTTTCAGCCATTTGTAACTAAAATTTCATTTCATGCACATGGTGAATAACATTATTTATAAAGGAAACTTACGATATTAGAGTATGTGAACTTATAAATTAAATATTAAGTATAGAGGCTTAATATCTAAGTGATGGACATTTTGTGAATGTATTTGCTATTTTTATTGAGTAAATATGAGTTGGATTATTTTGATAGAGTAAAAAGAAAATGAATTCGAGAAAGCAGGAATATAACATGAATACTATAGATGAACCATATATTTGGAGTTTACATTCAACTATAAAAAAAAAAGAAATTCAAAGGCAACTGCACAACTTCCTCAGCCTATTGTTCCAGTTGGAATCTCTGTAGGCTGAATGACTGGTTTTTAAAATACTATTCATGCAAAAGAAGTAAATAGCAATTAGAGTTGTAACAATATATTCTGGCTTGTCCCTGCTCATTGGAAAAACTGAGTGAGAGTGTGAAGGAAAGATATGCTTTAGATGATGTATAAACTTATAAGGAGGATTTGAGTATAAATACAGTAAATAGAACATTGGGTCTGCAAAATAGACAGCACTAGACCGGCTAATGGGTTCTATATATTCATGGTTCTCTTACCAGAATACCTGTAGGAAGCAACTGTTTTTGAGTCTACATTACCTGATTTGTTCTATTTGTCAACATTGCTGGATGGAGAAAGACTTGGACTGATAAATAGAAAGGCTTATTCTTCTGATGTTTTAGTTGGTTTTTAACAACTAGAGTGGTCTGCTGACACAAATGCCCTTTGTGCCTTGGTTGCCATGTTGTAGCACCAGTCTTACTGGTTCAATAAAAGTGAAATGACAAGAATTCCTTTTGCCTCAA
>RJWT010055629.1:0-10127 GCA_004365215.1 Cuniculus paca
CTGTCTAACACAAACTTGAGGTACCTTCAGAGGTAGCCTAGAATACATTCTTATATAGTTTATTCACATGAGTGGAGCTTGCAAATGCTCTAGCATTGACAATAAAAAGTACATTCAGCTATTGTTTTAGGAGACACTGACTTTAGCATGTTGTGCCTGCAGAATAAAGTGAGCTCTATCTTGTCTGGCATATTTTTAAATAAATAAAAATTATATGTGTTACTGTAATAGTTAACTGTGACATCAACTTGAAGGGATTAAGAAATGCCTAATAGATTAATGGAATACAGTTCTGGGTATGTCTGGATGATTGACATGTAGGCCTCAAACTGAAGAGGGAAAACCCACTCTGGGTGTGAGTGGCACCAGCCAATAGGCTTATAACTTGTATAGAATGAAAAAGGAAAGAAGGAAGACTTCCCTTTTGCTTCCTTGGAAGAATTTAAGTCTTTACCGTTGCCTTTGGGTGTTTAGCTCTAGTTCATGCAGCCTTTAGCGCAAACTCTTCAGGCTTTCAGTGAAGACCCTTTGGCTTTGCAACACAGAATTGTACCAGACTCCACAGTGAACTCTGGGCCTTCAAGCTTTGAGTCAATCCTGACTCTCCAGTGCACAGACAGCCGTTTTACATTCTTCCACTCCAGATTCCAAGGTGGCCATTGTAAACCCACAGTTATGTGTATCACAAAGATTACAGGTTCCACCATCTTTGGGAACGGATGAGTTCATAATGATATCCATTACCTGTCATTGGATAATTTGCCCCTACATGCTAGCACAAACCCTCTCTTCAGACTTTCTTCCTGCTAGTTCTGGAAGCCCTTAGGAACTGAGCCATGTGGGCTCTGGAAAAAGTCTGCTCAAAATCTCCTGTCCTGCCTGCCTGCCTCAGTGATGCCAGCTCTTCTGAAGCCATTGTCTGGGATGCTGTTTCTTGGAGCTACCAAAACAATGAAATTGTAAAGATGCTTATACCTCAAAGTTTACAAAGGACTTCATGAAAAGAAGGCCCTGTTTGCCTCGGCTTGCCATTACTTTTAAAAAGGGAATAATATTTCTGAGCCCAGGATGAGTATCAGACCATGCTGTGCTCCTTTCCTACCTGTGTCCCTGGGTAATTGTACGTGAATGGGGAGTACTAGGCTACTGGCTCCATCGGCAATCTCAGGAACTGTAGTGCTTCTATGGAAAATATAAAACTTACAGGAGAAAACAAACAGTGATTTAAATCAAAAGATATTTATTATTACCAATAAATTGGGGAGGTCCTAAGTTTGGTTCAGTGTCTCAGCAATGTCATCAAGAATCTATATGCTCTCCCTTTCCATTCCACTACCCCGGTATACTGCTTTATCCCCCTCTCCAATTTATTAGCTCAGTTTCAAGAGAGCTGCTGCTGCTCCTCTAATTCTATCAGCTATCCCTTATCAACACAAACCTTAAAGACAAAGAGAACATAGTGAAGTGTTTCAAGCTCTAAAACAAAACAACTTCCAACCCAGCCTCTTATATCGCATTCTTTTCTGCTGCCTTAATTTATTGATCTATTTGTGATAGGTTTTGAGATTCCTCCACTAAATTGCATTGATGCTTATCTGATCTTTTCTGTCCATTAATTTGTTTTATGAAATTGGGTGCACCAAAGTTTGGTGCATATATGTTTATAATTGTTATCTTTTCCTGTTGAATAGTTCTGTCAACCAATATGTAGTGTATTTATTTGCTGCTTGATCAACTTTGGCTTGAAATTCATTTTGCCTGAAGATATGATATCTACTCCTGCTTATTTTGGGGTTTCCATTGCATGAAATATTGTTTTCCATCCTTTGATTTTTAGTCTATAAATTTCCTTTTGCATTAAATGCATTTCTTGTATATACATACCATTAAATTTTGGCTCTTGATCCATTCTATTAAACTGTGTCTTTTGATTGGCAAGTTGAGCACATTCACATTGATAATTATAATTGATAGGTATTGATTTATTTCTGTCATTGTGTTAATTTCTTGTTGTTGTTTTGCTTTCTTCCCTTCTACTTAATTGCTAGTCCTATGTGATTTATTCATTTTATTGGATCTTTTAGTATTGCTAGCTTCATTGTCTTTCTAGGACATCCTTGAAAATTTTTTAGAGTGCTGGTCTGGTAGTCATGAAGCTCTTTAAATTTTCTTTATTGTGGAAATATCTTATTTCTCCATCAATTTTGGAAGGTAATTTTGTAGGACATAACAGTCTGAGTGGGAAGCTGATTTCTTTTAAAGCTTGAAATGCTTCTTTCTATGCTCTTCTTGCCTTTAAATTTTGAAATGAGAAATCTGTTGTAATTCTGATGGGTTCTCCTTTATATGTGATTTGTTGACTTATCTTTTCATGTTTGCACATGTACTGGGGTTTGCAAATTCTTTAACCCAGTGCTCCATTCTTCAGTAGAAAGCCAAATAAGCTTGAGGGTATTTTTTATGACTCCCTCAAGCAATCCAGATATTGACATAGAGAGAAAACCAGTTGTCAACCACTGCTATGTTACCTTTACTATAGTAGTAAATTTGGCAACAATAATGACATCAAATGTCAATTGGATATTGCCAGACCCTAGGAACCACTCGTGAACATCCCTTAACAGGAATAAAGGGAACAATGCTTTTAGTAAGGACAATAAGGCCACCCTTACATTGACCTATAGTCATTCAGACCACTAATTTCTGCTGGATGTAGGTGGCAGTGCCAGAGTTTAAACACACCACTAGACTAAATGCTTTCTTCTTCCGGAGTACCCCCTCTGAAGATATATCCACCAAACCTGGCCTCATGATCTTTCTGCTCTGTCTCATGCCTCCCAAGGCAATCCCAGGAGCTCTTTGTTTAACTCTCACCCTCGCAAACCTCATCTTAAGCCAGTTTCTCAACCTGTCTTGGTGGTAGTGTAACACTGCATTCCTGAAGCAAAACTTTTTTCCTGGGTGTTGGTCTCTTCTATGATCATGTTGGTCTGTTGGTTGTCACCTCTGTTGCCCTGTACTATGGAGAATACAGGGGTAGAGTTGGTATCATCTGAGGTTGTGGCATGCAGTTCCTGGTCCTCTTGGCTTGACATGGGTCCTGGGTGGGCATCAGCATCCTCTGCTGCCTTGGAAGGCAGGAAAAGAACAAAATAAAAGAGATCTCAATAACTATGTGCATCTTCTGTGAAGCTCCTAAGAAGAATTTCCCATATGTCTTATAGCCTGAAGTTGTGTCATATAGCTACCCTGGCTACAAAGAAGACCAGAAAGATGATCTAGTATTTTTTCTCAATTCTGAGTAGACTCTGGCATATGATCCAAGTGGTATCAGTGAAGGAGTGTGCTATGCTTGGAGTGCTTGTGAAGGTACATCCCTGACTGATATTTTGACCAGTCAGGCCACAAATGAATTAAACCACTTAGGGTTAGATGATATTCAGATTATACACTATCCACACAGTGTTAGTTGTATGCAGCTCAGATCTAAAATCTAAATTATATTACTTATCTGTGTGGCATTTGCTCAGTATCATGGTGACATTTTAAAAGCTAAAACACACACACTTCTCCAGATATTTACTTTTTAATGATTCCTTCTTATTTTATATGGAATTTTTTCCATTGCATCCTAGAAAACTTATGTGCCATTTACCATTTTATTTTTTCCAGTTTTCCTAAAGGCATAACATGTACAAGGAAAGCATACAACTAAGAATAGGAAAGCTACAATACAAGTACTTGAGATGAATGCCTTTTCTGCCTTAGAATCACCAATTTTGAACTGGACCGAGCCAAAATAAACCTCTTTCCCTTTAAATTGTGGGTGTTTCCTGCAAGATATCTCAGCAAAGTGGTCATCACGTAAGGATCCTAAATACTAGCAATAAAGCAACCCACTATAGACAACTTACAAGCATCACCCTAGGAATTAAACTTTAAAAAGAGAGAAAAGGTGGACTGCAGGGAAGAGAACAAGAAGTCACCAAGAAGGAAGCCCTCCCTGCAAATTGGTGCCACACATGGGCCACTGAGGGGAGAGCCAGATGCCAACCCCTTCCGGCATAAGGGCTGGGGACCAAGAAGAGCCAATCCCCCATACCCCCCTGCCATAAGTGACCAGCTGATCCAGAGAAACACAGGCTGCAATGATGGCTATTGAGGTAAAATACAATTTAATGATTGTAGTGTTTAGTGTTTCACTGACTTTGCATGTCTAAAGCCAGTAGCCTGATCATCTATTCAGAGGATAACCATACGCAATGTAGCATCTATGGGGGATCTCCTTCTGAAGGTGGTAGCCATTGTTAATTCCCTATTATCTTGTTTTGAAGTCTGGTATCATTTTCATTGTTTTGTTGGGTTGGGTTTTATTCTGTTTTGTTTTGTTTGATTTTATTATATTTGATGGCATGGGCAGCTATTTTGAAGATAGCAAGATATAATATAGTAACCATTTTGGATGTACTGTTATCTTGTTTTGAAGTCCTTTATTGCATTCATTTTTTTTATTGGTTCAGGCCTCATGATCTTTTATTGGTTCTGGCCTCATGATCATTTTGTTCTGTTTTGTTTGATTTTTACAATGTCTGAAGGTATCTGTAGGTATTTTGAAGACAAGAGGCATTATGGTAACCATTATTGATTACCTATTGTTTTGAAGTCCTGTGTCACTTACACTGGTTTATTTTGAATGGTTTTATTCTGTTTATTTTGCTTGGTTTTATTCTCTTTAAAATAAAAAAAAGTGAGAGAAAAGAAAATGAGAAGACACTTAAGCAAAATGTAATCGCAGACATTCATTTCACCAAAGGCAAATAGAGGGGGCAATGAGGTGAGACAATTCCAAATCTATCCACCAGGTCTCTCTGAAGTGGTAACAACAAAGCAATTGAATGAGGCTCTGGAAAAAATGAAATCAGAAATAATCTCTCAGATAACTACAGAGATTACCAAAATACACACCTTGCTTAGCGACATTAGAGCAGACACAGACAAAAAAAAATAAACAAATTATGCAAGCTCAGCACAAGAAAGAAATGGAATCTATAAAGCAGATTCAAGCAGATACCCAGAAGAATAAAAGCTCCATTGAGAGTATTTGAAGAAGATTAGGCCAATGAGAGGATAGGATCTCAGATATTGAAGACAGACTTGCTGCTAGAGACCAGGAAAAAAAAGATTTCTTAAACATAGCAAGGGATCATGAGAAATCATCAACTACTAGATGAGACAAAGGAGAATAATTTAAAATTGACTGGAGTCAATGAAAAAGCAGGAGGTATCACAATGACATTTTAAAAAGTGTTCACAGACATCATGACAGAAAACTTTCCTGGTAGAGAAAAAGAATTTCATATACAGATAAACAAGGCATATAAAACTCTAATTAGCAATAATCAAAATAAATCTACAGCAAGGCATATCATAGTCAAGATTCCAGAAATTCAATGCAAGAATAGAATCCTAAAAGCTGTTAGAGAAAAGAAACTAATCACCTATAAAGGAAAGCCCATCAGAATCACATAAAGGAAAGCCCATCAGAATCACAGCTGACTTCCCAGCACAAACTCTCAAGTCAAGGAGAGCTTGGAGTGAAGTACCCCAATTTCTAAAGGAAAACAACTTTCAACCAAGATTGATATACTCTGTAAAACTATCTTTCAAAATTGATGGAGAATTAAGATACTTCCATGACAAAGAATATCTGAGGAACTTTATCACCACCAAACCAACCCTCCAAAACCTTCAGAAGGACATTCTAGAAAGAAATAATAAGAACTACAGCTCACTGAACCCCAACAGAAACAATATACTAGGCAAGGAAAACAGAGAAAGGGAGAAAAGGGGGGGGGTCCAAAAAAACAGGAAAATAACATGAGAAGGATAAGTCAATACCTATCAGTTATAACCATCAATGTTAAAGTCTTCAATTCACCAATCAAAAGACACAGACTGGCACAATGGAGCAAGAAGCAAGATCCAACAATATACTGCATACAAGAAACACATTTAATTCATAAAGAAATTCATAGACTGAAAGTCAAAGAATGTAAAACAATACTCCATGTGACAGGAACTCAGAAAAAAGGAGGGGTAGCTATTCTATTTGCAAACAAAAGGAATTTCAAGCCAAGACTGATTAAGAGAGATAAAGAAGGTCACTATATCCTCCTAAAGGGAACAATCCAAGAGGAAGAGATAATGATCATAAATGCAACAAATACCAGTGCACCCAACTATGTAAAACAATTACTAACATACATCAAAAAATCAAATAAATCCCAATACAATTATACTGGGAGACCTCAATACCCCACTGTCACAAAAAGACAGATCAACTAGACAAAAATCCATAATGAGATATTAGAATGAAATCAAACTTTTGAACAAATGGACTTAGTAGATGTCTATACAGTGTTCCACTCTACACATCAGAATACACATTCTTCTCAGCTGCACATGGGAGATTCTCCAAAATAGACCACATACTGGCTCATAGAACATCCTTAAGTAAATGCAAAGGAACTGAAATTATCCCATGCATACTATCAGGCCACAGTGCAATGAAATTGTAAATCCATGGCAAAAGGAACCACAAGAACTTCATAAACGCATGGAAATTAAATAGCACCCTACTGAACAATCAATGGGTCACAGATGAAATTAAAGAAGAAATTAGACAATTTTTACAGTTGAATGATAATGACAGTACAACATAGCAGAACCTGTGGGCCACAATGAAAGCAGTCTTAAGAGGGAAATTTATAGCAGTAAATACCCATATCATGAAAACAGAGCAAGCGCATATAAACAATTTAATGTTGAACCTCGAACTTCTAGAAAAGGAAGAGCAGACTAAGCCAAAAACTCATATGAGGGAGGAAATTATAAAGATCAGAGCACAAATTAACACACTAGAGACCAAAAAAAAAAAAAAACACAAGGAATCAATGAATCAAAGAATTGGTTCTTTGAAAGATTAAATAAAATTGACAAACCCCTAGCCAATCTTAGCCAATCAAAAAAAGGAAAGAAAAGACTCAAATCCACATGATTAGGAATTAAAGTTTCGAATCACAACAAACCCTGCAGGAAACCAGATGATCCTCTATAGCTACTTTGAAAATCTTATTCTAAAAAGATGGAAAATACAGAAGAAATGGACAGATTCCGGGATACACATGAATTATCAAAGCTGAATCAAGAAGATATAAAAATCCTAAATAAATCAATATCAATCAACAAAATCAAAGATCTAATAAAAAGCCCTATTGACAAAGAAAAACCCATGCCCTGACAGATTCATTGCTGAATTCTACAAAAAATTTAGAGAAGACCTAACATCACCATTTCTCAAGCTCTTTAATGAAATTGAAAGGGAAGCAACCCTCCCAAATTCATTCCTGGAAGCAAGCATTACCCTGATACCAAAACCAGAGAAGGATCCAGCTAAGAAAGAGAATTACACACCAATTTCCCTAATGAACACTGATGCATAAATCCTTAATAAGATACTAGCAAACAGACTGTAGCAAATCGTCAAGAAGATTATATATCATGATCAAGTGGAATTCATCCCAGGGATGCAGGAATGGTTCAACAAGCATAAATCTGTAAATGTAATACACCATACTAACAGATCCAAGGGCAAAAAATCATATGGTCATCTCATTAGATGCAGAAAGTGCTTTTGACAAAAAGTCCAGCACCCATTCATGATAAAACCCTACAGAAAATTGAAATACCTTTCTCGATAGCATCCAAAAAAATGAAATACCTAGGAATCAATCTAACAAAGGATGTAAAAGCCTTCTACATTGAAAACTACAGTACTCTGAAAAAGGAAATTGAAGAGGATATTAGAGAATGGAGAGCTATCCTGTAATCTTGGGTAGGAAGAACTAATATAGTGAAAATGGCCATACTTCCAAAATTGTTATACAGATTCAATGCAATCTCAATCAAAATTCCAATAGCATATCTCACAGAATTAGAGAAAACAATCTTAAAATTCATCTGGAATCAGAAGAGACCTTGAATAGCAAAGGCAATCCTGGGCAACAAAGACAAGACAGGGGGCATCACAATCCCTGACTTGAAATTATACTATAAAGCTACCTTGATAATAAATAAATAAATAAATAAATAACAGTGTGGTACTGGCAAGAAAACAGACCTATCAATGGAACAATTAGAAGATGCAGAAACAACTCCAGACACACTAAGCCACTTTATCTTTGACAAAGGTGCCAAACACATTCACTGAAAGATAGATAGCCTCTTTAATAAATGGTGCTGGAAAAACTGGCTTTATACATACCAAAGATTAAAACTGGACCCATATCTTTCACCATGCACTAAGCTAAAATCAGAATGGATCAAAGATCTTAATATTAAAACAGAAACATTAAATTTGTTGGAAAAAAGAGTAGGTAAAACTCTTGAAGACATTGGTGTAGGCAAAGACTTTATGAACAAAACCCCAATTACAAAGGAACTATCACAAAGAATCAACAACTGGGATCTCATTCTGTTGAAAAGCTTTTGCACAGCAAGAGAAACCACCAACAGAGTGAATAGGCAACCCACAATGTGGGAGAAAATGTTTGCCAACTGTACCTCAAAGGATTACTACCGAGAACATATAAAGAACTCAAAAAAATCTGTCCTCCTACATTTAAAGACCCAATCCAAAAATGGGCATCTGAAATGAATACACACTTCTCAGATGAACAAATACAAACAGCCAATATATATGTGAAAAAAAAGTTCAACATTATTGGTCATTCAAGAGATGCAAATTAAAACAACACTGAGATTCCACTTTACCCTAGAAAGAATGGTTATTATCAAGAAATCAACCAATAACAAATGCTGGAGAGGCATGGGAAAAAAGGAACCCTTCTCCACTGTTGGTGGGAATGCAGACTGGTGCAACCACTGTGGAAATCAGTGTGGAGATTCTTCAAAAAACTAGGATTGGAGGTCCCATTCAACCCAGTTATTCCCCTTCTGGGTAGCTTCCTAAAAGAATTAAAAACACCATACCACAGTGATATATGTGCACCCATTTTTATAGCAACACAATTTGTAATAGCTAGATCATGGAAACAAGCTAAATGCCCACCAACTGAGGAATGGGTAAAAAAGATGTGGTATTTTTAGACAATGGGGTACTACTCAGTCATAAAGAAGGAGACTTTTATAGGTAAATGGATGTAACTTGGAACTATACTCAAAAGTGAAATAAACAACACGTTTAAATATCGTATTGTCTCACTAGTGTGAGAAGCTGAAACAACATATGTATATGTGTATGTATATATGCATGTATATAAAAAAATAGTTGAGATAGTTATACTACCAATTTCTGTGAGTTCACTGAAGAGAAAGATTTGTGCTGATACTGTTCAGACAATTGAAGGCAGATGTCTTGTGCTCTGGGTGAATGATTTGGGGATGACAGTGTGCAATGTATGTACCATAGTTGCCCCCTGATTGATGTGTTCTGAAATTTTGTTTTAGTTTTCTTTCTTTTTTTTCTATTTGAAATAAAATGGGTTTTAAAATAAATAAATAATGGGCATTGAATATTTTGTCCCAGCAACAAGGAAGTGACTAAGATGCTATTCCTGATTTGTTTTCCTTCCCTTCCCTTCTACCAGTGCTTCCTTGGATCACCTGCATCACATCCTTCATATTCTAATTCTTATCTCAGCATCTGCCTCGAGAGATATTCAACCTGTGCCTAATCCTTTACACTATTCCTAGAACCATTTTCCCTGAAAATAGGATCTGTCTTGAAAAGTACATGTAAAAAATGTCACCTCCAATTACCTTGCCTTACCTGCTGTTACAAAGTAGCCACCTAGTGAGAGAATAGCGAGGTATAATTTTCTGCTTGACATTGGTCATCACCTTGGGCTTATCTACCAGTTGCATCATATTTTTTGGGAAACACAGTAGTACCTACTGTGAAGGAAAAAGCAACCATTTCCAATTTTCTCTGGGAGCCACTGCTTGTCTTAGTTCTTGCAGTTTTAAATATGACCTTCCACCTCTGGGAAAATGATGGAGTGATGAGAAGCAGAGAAAAAGACCTCTCCAAGTTTTGGTGTCCAGTC
>RJWT010055630.1:0-10131 GCA_004365215.1 Cuniculus paca
CTGCCTCCCCTTTGACAAAGCTCTGTGTCTCTGCTTCCTAGTATCTGTCTTCTACTTTGCTTTTCATTTATGATTTGGATTTTTCATATAAGATAAACCACATGATGGTTAAGCTTGTGTGTCTGATTTACTTTACTAAGCATGGCCTCAGATGCATCCATTTTTCTACAAACAACTCAGGTTTTTCTTTATGGCAGAGTAGTGCTCCATTATGTAAATACCACAATTTCATTATCCATTTATCTATTGATTCAGCTGTGGGCCAAGCATGAGCTGAACCTGTGTACAGCCATCTCCACCTAGCCCTGAAGCTCAGGGACATCACACATAACCTGGTATGGCCCTGCCCAGCCTCCCCCCCCCAAGCAATTAGGGAGATTTGGAACAGCCCAGGAGTCCTGCCCAGGACCCACCCAATGACTCCAAGCAATGGCACACTCTTGGCAGTGAGCCTGGCATGAACTGAAGGTGTGCACAGCGAATTTCACCTAACCGTATAGCCTCGGGACCCCATGTGCAACCTTGTGGGGCCCTCAACCTCAAGCAGCTGGAGAGCCATGGCATACAAAGTGGGATATGCTGAAGGTCCACCCAGCATACTCCCCCAACTTAGGGAGCCTTCTATTGCCCATAGGGATCTGAGAAGGACTGCTAACAACCCCCTGTCAACTGGGGAAACACCTTGCAGTGCATACAGCCATCCTCAACCGAGAAAACAGCTGAGACTTTGCATTCACCTGCTATAGGGGAATACAGGAAAATGACAAAACTAAAGGGCAAAGTGCAATCTCATACATCCAGCCCATCCCAAACAAGACTAACAGACATGAACATAGAAGAAAGTATAAGCCATACACCTGAAACTTCTGAAATGATAGTAACTGAAGTAAAGAAACAACTCCATGAAGCTGTAAAGGAACTGAGATAAGAAATAATCTCCCAGGTAAAACAAGAAATGATAAACATAATGAAAGAAATTCAGAACACATCTAAAGAAGACATAGCTAAAAAAATAGAGGAACACTGAAAAATGATGGAAACCTGGAGTGAAGAATACAAGAAAGAAATAGAATGCATGAAACAGATTCAAAGAGATAGCCAGGAAATCAAAAATTCCATTGAAAGCTGGCAAACCCACCTCAATGAATATGAAGATAGACTTTCAGACCTTGAAGACATGATTGCAGCTAGTGAGCAAGAAAAGAAAGATCTTTTAAAAACAACAAGGAATCAGGAAATAACAATTTAACAGTTGCCAGATGATGCAAAGAAAAACAATATAAGATTGATAGGTGTAAATGAAAAAGGAGCAACACAAATAAAATAAAAAGACTATTTACAGAAGTAATAGCAGAAAATTTCCCAAACATGGGAAAGGAAAGTGACATACACATAAGTGAAGTATACAGAACTCCAGTTAGCCATAACCAAAATAAATATACACCCAGTCATATAATAATCAACATCCCAGAAATTCAACATAAGAACAGAATATTAAAAGCTGTTAGAGAAAAGAGACAAATCACCTGTAAAGTAAGGCCCATCAGAATGACAGCAGACTTCTCAATACAAACAATGAAGTCAAGAAGAGCATTGAGTCAAGTATTTCAAGTCCTAAAGGAAAACAATTTCCAACCCAGATTGATGTACCCTGCAAAACTATCCTTCAAAATCAAAGGAGAAATAAGATACTTCCATGACAAAATGCAGCTGAAGCACTTCATGACCACCAAACCAACCCTGCAAAGAATACTGAAAGATATTCTAGATAGAAATGAAAATAGCCGCCGGGCGTGGTGGCTCACGCCTGTAATCCCAGCACTCGGGAGGCTGAGACAGGCAGATCATCGTGAGTTCGAGACCAGCCTGGGCTACAAAGTGAGCTCAAGGCCAGCCTGAATGGCATAGTGAGACCCTGTCTTAAAAACAGGGCTGGGGATCTAGCTCAGCGGTCTAAGCGCCTGCCCGGCAAGCGCAAGGTTGTGAGTTCAATCCCCAGTACCGCAAAAAAAAAAAAAAAAAAAAGAAAATAGCTATGACTTCAAGAAGACCCACAGGAAAAACCCCACCAAGCAGGGCAAACAATTAAAAAGAGGGAAAAGGTAAAGAAACCACAGAAAGATAACATGACAAAAGTAAGCCAATATATATCAGTTATAACCATTAATGTAAATGACCACTTATCTGTCGATGCATATATAGGCTGCTTCCAATGTTTAGCTATTACTAATTTTGCAGATACAAACATGGGCATGCATGTGTCACTATCATATGATATCTTTAACGCTTTAGGGGAGATACTCAGATGGAGAATAGCTGGGTCAAATGGAATTTCTAGTTTTAGCTTTGTGAGGAATCTCCACACTGATTTTCAAGTGGCTGCACTTGTTTATATGCCTACCAACAGTGTAGAAAAGTTCCACTGTTCACAGGTGTCTTTGGTGCCTGCTACAGAAAAGACACTCAATAACATGTCAGATGAATGAAAGATTTAAGTTCCTGAGCCAGTACTTTTATATTCAAATAAAACTTAAATGAATAAAAGCTTATAAGGATTACAAAGATCCTGGATTTTCTTCTCATGTATGAAAATAATTCTTTTCACACAATTAGCCTACTCATAAATATAAAGTCGTTTTCATTAGGGAGATAGAGATTTATGGGAAAGACTCAAGGCTGTATTTATTTTGGAGACTGGAATTGACAGAGTGACATTTTCTGCTTGTTTATTTGCTTGTTTTGGTTTGATAACATTTGTTTTAAGTGTAAGTATTTCTGCCCCTCTTTCCTGTCTCTCTTTCTCTCCCACCCTCTAGCTTTATGAAAAACTCATGAAGATTCCTAATGAGAGAAGGACAGGAATTAGTTTGCTTATGTTCAAAGATGTGTGCCTAAGGCTAAGATTTGACAGAATTAATTGATTTCATAATTTTCAGAGTCAGTGTGACTTTTTTGGTGACTTGTTTTATTTGCCTTGTTTTATTTACATGAGTTCAAGAATTGCTGCTCACTAAAGCACAAAGAACTTCTTCACATGTGGTTTGTAAAGAAGTCCTAAATTATGCTAAGACCAGGGAAAAGAATCTTTACCTGGATATTTTGTATATCCTCTATGAATATAATTTTGGCTTCCATGAGCCAGAAGTACTTAATTATCTTTACCAGTCTGTCTATGGATACATAAACCAACAGCTATCCAGTTTATGTCTCCAAGACTAGCCTGACCTACTTATAACTGCAGGAATATACTTTCTCATTCTAAAATCACCTAATTTGTCTATGCTTTTGGCCTGCTCAAAGGAGAATTGTTTTTAGCTTCTTTTAAAGCAAGGATTCCTTAGGTATAGACCAGATCAAACCAGTTATGAGGCACACATTTTAGAATCAATTCTCATTTCTAAATTATTTGCATTAATTTAGATTTCTAAAATAAACATGTTTTTATGCACACAGAAAAGCCCTATAAAAATAAATTAAAAATCAAGAACTGAGAAGATAAGGCATGGGTGAGGAGAAAGTATTTTCAAAAGATGTGTAGGATAAAGGACAGTACTCAAAATGTACAAGAAATGTTTAAACTCAACAATAAGTAAATAAGAATCCCAATTTAAAAATGACAAAATACATGAACACTTATCTCACCAAAGAAGGTACACAGATAGCAAATAAGTATATGAAAAAGTCTCAGATCATGTGCCATAAAAGGATTGAAATTTCAAACAACAGTGACATGTTAATACACACCTGTGAAATGATAAAAGACCAAAACACCAATGACACAAAATTCCATGTGAATACGCAGTAACAGAAATCTCATTCATCTCAGTCAATGAAGGGATAAATAAGCTGTGATACATTGAGGCAGTAGACTGTTATTCCGCAGTAAAAAGAAATGATCAATCAAGTCGTGGAAAAGATGCGTAAGAAACTTAAAATCATGTTACCAAGTAAAAGAAATGACTCAAACAGGCTTCAGGCTGTATGATTCTGAGGATATAACCCTCTATCAAAAGCAAAACTCTTGAGACCGCAGAAAGATCTAGGGTTGCCAGAGGTTTTGGGGAGTAAGGGATTGATGAGAAGAGCTGGAGAATACGCTTTCGAGCGAGAGTTTTAGATAGTGAAACCACTGATATCATATTAACTGCTATATAGGTCAGCATGCATGGTTAGCACTTACAGAATGTATGAAACAAAGCGTGAGCCTTACTGTAAACTAGGCCCTTGGTGATAATATCAGGCAGGCGCCTTGCCCGGGGCACACGCTTTTCCCTCGTATCAGGTGATGGTGTGGAGGAGACTGACAGTAGCAGTGCAGGATGCGCAGGAACTTTGAACTTTCTGGTAATTTTGCTGTGAGCCTAAAACTGCACTAAAAATAGGCCTGTTAAAAAATACAAGCAAAGCTACAGGATGATGTTTCAGATCTCCTCCAAGCATCACATTTGGGAGAAAATCTACCATTCACTGGAAAGTAATGGAAAAGGAACTTGCCAAACACAAAGGCTTGAGGAAACACAGGGTCTGCTAAGATATCCAACTAAATGGTGAATACTGGCAAACCTTGCAATCTTTTTCTCTCTTTTTTTTTTTCTTTTTCTTTTCTTTGCGGCACCGGGGTTTGAACTCACGACCTTGCGCTTGCCAGGCAGGTGCTTAGGCCACTGAGCTAGATCCCCAGCTCTTGTGTTTTTGAGACAGGGTCTCACTATGTCGTTCAGGCTGGCCTTGAGCTCACTTGTAGCCCAGGCTGGTCTCGAACTCACAATGATCCGCCTGTCTCAACCTCCCGAGTGCTGGGATTATAGACGTGAGCCACTACGCCCGGCGTGCAATCTTTTTTCTCTTGTCCTGTTAGCTCAATAAAAGAAGAGAGCATGTCTCGCTTGCCACTATAACATTGATCCTAGATAAAATATCTGCAAATGATAGCAGCTCAGCATTTGAAAGAAAGAATAGCTGTACAGCAAAGCTGTTTCTTGAGTGTCCAGTAACTACAGAGCAGCAACTTTCTTGCCTGCTAGTGTAAAACTTTACTCTTAAAAGTACTGCCTGGCTTAACAGCTAACTGTATGTACTAGTCAGCTTTCCTGCCACTGGACACAGTAACCAACACCCACACTGTAAAGGAGCAGAGGTTCCCCTGCGCTTGCAGTGTCAGTCTGGGGTTGGCTGCTCCAAGGCAGGAAGATCATGGTGGAAGGGTGTGGCAGAGCAAAGTTACTTAGCTCAGGGCCACCCGGAGGCAGAGCAGGGGAGCAGGGCCAGAGATGACAGGCAAGGCACATCTATTTATAAAGTGCCCAAAGCCACATCCCTGTGACTCACCTAGACGCGCCCGGGAGTGTGCTCTATTAATCGTCTGAACATTTCTTAATCCACCAAAGCTGGCATATCAAGATTAAGGGCAACAGAATGTACAGAATTATTCTTGAACTTGAAGTGAAACACTAAGGTTCAAGGTGTTCCGTCCATTTTCACTATTTGCCCTTCCTAAATCTCGAGAGATCTCAGCTTTTAATTTCTTATCTGAAAAGCTAACAGAAATCCACTTGGCCTGCCCTTCTGGGAGGTGTGGGGCTCTGTCAGAATGGTGAAGGTGGGAAGCATGTTTTAAATTGCTGTATTAATGCATGGTCAGACATTGCATGGTACCCTGACATTGATCAGGAAAACAAAAATAGAGGGAAAAAAATAAGGATTTGGGGAAAGCTTAGTTTGTGAGAATTATCAGGGGAGTATAATATAAGCCTGAGTCAGGCATGGTGGCTCACTCCTGTAATCCCAGCACTCGAGAGACTGAGGCAGGAGGATCGTCGCAAGTTCGAGACCAGCCTGGGCTACAAAGTGAGCCCAAGACCAGCCTGAACTGCATAGTGAAACCCTGTCTCAAAAAAAACCAAAAAAAAAAAAAAAGAAAAAGAAACAAATAATATATGCCTGGAAGAAATATTTGATATTGATATAACTGATAGGTAGTAAGACTCCCTATCAGTTGCATGTCAAAAGATGTCCTCTCCTCTCAAAGACTCTATGAAACTCTCCACTTACAAAGGATACACATGCGGAGTCGAAAGTTCACTGCTTGGTGCACATACAGTAGATTTTTCCCAACATCTTTTCCTGGTAATGAATCAAAGACAAGATTTCACTTACTTAAATAAAGAGTTTAAGATGATCCCTGCCTGTCAAATATATCAAGTTTAGAAAAAATGCTTGGGATGAATATATAATGAAACCCAGTCTCTTATGTAACACCATTAAATCATAGCCATAATCATGTTAGAATCATATTGGACTATATTAAACTGTGTTCCCTACAGTCAAAATATATTAACGCAGGCGAGACTAAGGTCAATTTGAATAGCCATCGATATAATCTCATGCAGCAATTTGGGCACAGATAGAACCAGCATTCCAATTTAGTGTAGCAAATGTCGAATGGGTAATTGTTTTTTAAGTATTGAATCAAAAACACTGGACAGATCAGGTGTTTGTATCATAGTTTTCCATTCCTTCCCTCCAAGACTGGACCTACATTTTAAATTAAGCAGATAAACCTGGCAAAAGTTTGCTAACAGGTATCAGAATCTTAGTTCCTTTTACTCTAGTGTTCCATCATTTATTCCTTAATTTATCAAATATGTATTATATGCTTAAATAGGTCAGACATCTGGAGTTGCATAGGGAGTGACAATAAATACAAACGAATATTTGTATGTGTGTGACCTGAAATAATGTTTATTATTGTGGAATGAAAATAGAAAAATAACATTAAAATAAAGCATTTAGATTTTGGGGCTAATTTTCAAAATAAGTGTGAAAACATGCTCATTTTCTGAATTCTGTCTTGATATTGTGTTAAATTAGGAATATAAACCCAATAGCAATTTAACCATAGTACTCCATTTCACTCAAATTATGCCTACTCTCATATTAATATGTTTCTAAGGTTATCTGAAAATTTCTGAGCAGTTTGAAATGGAATTTCTCATGTCCTGACTTGTTCACCAGATGTTTATCAGAACCTACCATGTTCAGTCACAGTGATAAAGGACTGGGAGCAAAATCCAATAAGGCAGCCCCTAATGAAGTCATCACTTAAGAATAAGCAATAGCTGGTGAGACTGCTCACCACAGAGTCGTGATATCCTAGCTGCACAGGCTTAGCCAAGGCCCAGAGGGAGCAGGAAGGCACAGGGAAAGGGTGAGGTGATGGGATCTGTGTGCTCAGGGAAGGTTTCCTGGAGAGTGTGAAGCTTATCTCACATTTGCAAAGAAGAATACGGTTGAACACAGAGTTGGCCATGTCAGACCTAAGAAATTAGCCTGTTCTAAAGAACAGAAACCAACCGAAAAATAATATAACCTGGGAGATAAATCTAACCCATGATAGGCAAAGCAAAAGGTGCAAAGGAGGTGGCAGTATAGTCATTTTTAGATATTGCTAACTTTAGGATAAACGACTCAGCCAAAATCAGCTTGAATCTTCCACACTTATTTTCCCTCCTTCAGAATAGTTACTGTGTGATCATACAGTTTTCACACAGTTAAAAAAAAAAGTCCCTTGGAAAAAATATGGACATAATTTAGAATGACTACATGGTTACAAATAGAAGACTGGAGACTGCTGTGAAATATCTTTCTACGACCACAGCAAGTTTTGTCCAGCATCTTTGCCCTTCCTTACCATTTCTTTCTCCGGCTTTTCTCTTATTACTAGCTTTCCCATCTCTTCTCTGTTATGTTTTTATGTGTGGATTGTCTATGTGACTGTGTAATGAGTGTAGACCCTCATCTAGCCAAGCTTTTCAGTCTGCACCTGGAGTTTTCTGTAGGATGTCTGTGGAAACCCTTCAGGCAACTGAGCCAATGGGAATCCAAGCTTACCTTCTCCACCTGACCTCAGAAAGTATCACGTGCATCCGTAATATAACTTGGTCTTTTGACAAAATTACACTTAGAAAAGAGCTATTGTATAAATTCTTAAGCATCATTAAGTTTCTTTTAAATTCTTTAGCTTCATTATGCTTCTTTCCACCTAATTTTGGCATTTAGAGGATGCACTGAGGGCCCCAGAGGCAAGCCTCAGCATCCATACTCCACCCATAGCTGGACGGAACTTTACTCAAAGATGGAGTTCTGGACATTTTTCATTGGATTATTTCAGGCATCAGTTCTCAGCCGCCACACCGTGTACCAGTGTTTCTCCACAAGAGTAGACCTGACTGCCTCCTAACCTCTCATCTTGAATCAGAAACACTCTGACCATTATTTTCTTGTCTACCTTTAATTCACTTAGAAAACATTAATTAGGACCTAATAAAATTTATTCTACTCTTCCTTAAAGACTTTTTTTTTTGGCAATGGATTTCTCTCCAACTTCTTTGGGGAACAGGGACACAGATATGCATACATCTGTCTCCTACAATGAGACAAACTACATTAGATGGATGCAGTTTATTAAACAGCGTAACCTAAAAAGATACGTTAAAGTCGATACCCTAAATATATCCGAATACAAACTGAACCTAACACGACTGCTGTCCTTGTAAGATGATGGCCCTGTGAAGGCGGAGACACATGGTGAACTCTGGGTGGAGACAGAACAGAGACTGGAGGGGTAACACTCAGTCCAGGAAGAGCTGAGGACTGCCATCCATGTCCAGAAACTGGGAGAGAAGGGTGGAACAGATTCTCTCTCAGGGGCCTCAGAGCTTACCAACCCTGCAGACACCCTCATTTTCGTCTCTGGCCATCAGAACTGCAAAACAAGAAGCTTGCCTTGTTTGAAGCCGTTCATTCTGCGGCACTTTGTTTCAGCACCACTAAATCCACGCATGAGTATGAAGTCCTCACAGGGAGACGCCGTTGTGAGTTGCTCTGCGAGTCCAGGCGCACCGTGGGGGGCAGGCAACGTGCTAGCTGGGTGTGGGGCAGAGGACAGTGTCGTTCAGAGGGAGGGGAGGGTGTGTCTTCACAGCACTGAAGAAAACAGGAGCAAAGGAGAGGATTTAGAAAGGCTTTTCCCGTTTTTGAGTACTGCCAAGCAGCCCCGTGCAGCTACAGTGCAGGATTAGAGCATGGGGTGCTCTGGGCAAAGCCTGTTGCAAAGCACTTTTGCAATAAGTAAGTTTACTCAAGACAGGGAAAACTTCAAGTTTTGGAATAATTTTGTATTTGTGTGTGTGTGTGTGTGCGCACATAAACACATGTGTATGTTTAAATGTGTGTCTATTTCCAGATGGTTTTTCTTTCTTCTTTTAATTTCTTTTTAATTATGGCAACTATTGAACAAACATGTTTTTGTTTATCGCAAACTAAGTATACAGTTTCAACATATGGAGCGGATTTCGTTTCACTTCAGTTTATCTTAAGAAATCAGCTTTCCTAATTCTTGTTGGCAGTGGACTCGTATGATTTCTTATTTATATTTCCCTCTTTTTCCCCTTCCTCCTTCTCCTTCCACTATAGCTTTTCTACAGCTTCCTTCCTTCCTTCTGTTTTACTCTTAGTTTTTTCCTTCCACTTTCCTTCCTTCTTTTTTGCTTCCTTCCTTCCTTCTTTCCCTTTTCGCTTTTCCTTCTGGAATGTCATGAAAGATTTCCCATGTTGACGAACTGCTTCATTTAATGTCAGGATCCAACAGCTCTATGGCTTTCAGAATGTACAGTCTGAAAAAAAAGTTAATAAACAAGTCAGGGAAATTATTTGTTCTTACTCTTATATTATCATGAGTTTGACATTCAAACTTCTTTATAACTTTGGTCCAAACTCTTTAGCAACCTTGTTTGGCCTTTCAGCCATACAGCTCTCCTGTACTTCCCTATCTTAGAAGTCCCATTTTCATCTCTCAGTCTACTCTAGTCTACTCGCCCTTCCAAATACAGCTACCATGTCCTTTCCTTTCTCAGGCAAACTGATTATTTTTCCTGGTGGATATTTTTAGAGCTTTGTATAGTCTTCTGTCATTGTTTTATGTAATTGGTATTTATTTTCAAATACAGGTCTTCCAATAAATTAATTTAAAAATGGGTTCTCATTTTCCCTAAATCTGGAGTGTCCAGTAGACTGGCTAGCACTTGGTGATCTCCATAAGTTGCCACTGAAGAAATTTGGAGTACAGGTTGC
>RJWT010055631.1:0-10129 GCA_004365215.1 Cuniculus paca
CTCTCTAGTTCTCAGTTTCCTCATCTCTAGAAGAGGAATAACAATACGATTTCTGCCACTGGTGCTGGTCTGAGAACTAAATGAAACACTGCTTAGAGCACATGTGGAGATCTGCTAAGTGCTAGGGATAACAGGGGTAACTGCAGTAATCTCTAGGATTCGCTGGCTGAAGAGATGCTGATATCCATGTGTGAAACTGTTTGACTGGGGAGATCACATGAAGAGCAAATGGTATAGGATGGACCAGACCTCATACAGTGTTTTTGACTTCACCAGCCATAGGGTTTGTGTGTGTGTGTGTGTGTGTGTGTGTGTGTGTGTGGCTGTTTTAGAAATAACAAAAAATACTGTATCTTGTCTGCAGGAAAATGGCCAGAAGGGGGCAGTCAATGACGAATGAAATGGTGACAAGTGAAATGCTGTCTCCCCGCGGTTCATGCGTGTCTTTCACTTTCTTGATGATAATGATGAGATAGGAAAGAAGGGTCATCGGTGTGAGAAACTGTCCTAGCTTTGCAAACAAAGCACATAGAAGAGAGCAGCAAGGAAGTTATTTCTTCTAGGTGGTCTCCTCTCACTCATCACAACCCTCTGTATGAACTACACAGAGCAAAATCTGAGTTGCTCAGACTTTAGATTTGCTTCCTAAATCTGGGGCCCAAAGACCCCTCCTCCTCAGTCAACCTTCACTGTAACTTATCTCACCCGAAAGTCTTCCTGCAAATTCTAATGAATTAAGTGGTTCAGGAACTTAGGCTCATAAATGCCTCTTCTACGAAGCCCCTGCTTAGACTTCCTTTGACCTGTAGATCTTTACTCCTCAGCCAAGAAGCTCTATTACCACCCCTAATTTCAAGGTTTAGTCAAATGTCACCTCTTTAAGAAGCCTCCCCTGGTGCCTCAGGCTAAAGACACAAGTCTTACTCCAGCATTCTTGGAACCCCATTTAGATAGATTGTGCTTTGTGTCCAGGATGCCACAAGATGGAAGTATTTCTCCAGTACCGAATTAGACCCTGCTTCTATAAAAGACATCCCTATAGAAGTACAACCAATCATTTCGTATTTTGACTTTTTTTTTTCTTTTTTGCAACAGAAGAACAATCCAGGATAGGGGAAGTCAATGGTTGTATCTAAATTCAGGCAAGTCTAGGCTCAAATTCTAAATTCTTCCATGAATTAACTGTGTATGCTTACATTTAACATTTCTAAATTTTGGTTTCCTAATTTATAAAATGAAGACACATCTCTTCACTTATTTATATAATTATGAGGTACAAGAAGAAGATATGTATGCAACTGCAATAAATTATAGTACATTATGACCCTGGTCTTTAAGCCTTAACATGAACAAGAATCAACTGGGAACATTCTAAAAATGCATGCTCCTGGACCCAGATATTACATATGCTTCAATAAGCTTAATACTACAGCAGAGAATATGAATATTGCCACATATTAATCTGTAGTTATCAAGATATGGAAGGCCCTTGGAACCCTATTTGAGAAACTATACTATGTGAATACCAAGGTAAATAAGTTATTCTTAGCTTCTCTTTTAATGACATCTTTTTTTTCTATTTTGAATTAAAGTTTTACAAAATCTCTGTTAAATAAGATTAACTGAGCCAGGTATGGTGATACACACCTGTAATCCTAGCGCTCAGGAGGTTGAGGCAGGAGGATCACTATAAGTTTGAGGCCAACCTCGGCTACAAAGTGAGTTCAAGGCCAGTCTGAACTGCACAGAGAAACCCTGTCTCAAAAAAAGATTAACTGGGGGGGACAGAGATTTTATTTGTATTTTATTTAACCTCTTGTAGAAAGTATTTGGAGACGTTTCATGGATGGCAAACCATTTAATAACCTTGGACAATCTATAGCACATCCTCAGTAGTGTTGGGCCACTTATTCAGGTAATATTCAGGTAGTAGTACCTGACAGACTCAGAATCACCCTTGGATTTTCTCTTAGACTCCCATCGGTTCATCTTTGCTTTAAAGCCAGGGACTCAGTGCCTTCTCGTAAGGGCTAGAGTATGGGCTTTACTCTGTTGACACAGCCAGGTGTGCAAGAAGCTTAGTGATAGAACTTTATGAATCTCCTGCAGTTCTTCATCACCAAGGTTATTCCACACCACCAAGTCTTGTTGAGCAGCCCTGGCAGGAGTTTTCCCATCTCTAAGCAAAGACCGAGATTTCCTACTCCTTGCTGGGTTGTGGCCTCAGAAGAGATGCTCTGGGTTCAGGGTGACTACAGCAGGAGAGACGGGCAGTTGGCTGTGGTTAGGCTGCAGTAGTTTAGATGTGATATCCCCAGCATCTGGATGTGGTGTTCACACCCTGTCTTAAGTGAGAACACACAGGGCTGTTTTAAAAAGTTTTCAGAAGATGCTACAGAAACTTGCTTCTCTAGAGCTGTATTCAGACTACATACTGATAGAGAAAAAAAGTGTTTATAGTGATCTGTAATGTTTTTATTCTTCCCACGAATACTTATTGACCATCTTTTAATTTTGAGGCCCAACAGTATTCTAAGCCCTTTGATAAAATGTTAACAAAATGTTCGTGGCTGGGGGTATAGCTCTGTGGCAGAGCACTTATCTAGCATGTGTGAGGCCCTGTGTTCACTCACCAGCTCCACCAATAGAAAGAGTGAGGGAGGGAGGAAGGGAGAGAGAGAGAGAGAGAGAGAGAGAGAGAGAGAGATACAGAGACAGAGAAAACAGCTGAAGACCTTGGTATTGTGAACTTGAAATTTTACCAGTGGGAGACAGATTATATATTTTCATATATTACACAGACAAATGGTCTGCAAAGACCATTTACTGGATCAGTGGGATCCTGAATTAGTAAATGAAGGGGTCCTACAACAACATTTCATAACCTAAGTCCTTCTGTACAGAACACACTCTGCCTGTGGGCTTTTCTCCACCCTGGGTCCTGCCCCCACAACTTGACACATGCAATATACCTTACTCATCCTTCCACCAAGAAAGGACTTTCTTAAGAACTTGGAATTTGGAAAGTCCCTTTCTTTTCTTTTCCCTCCTTTGTTTTTAGTTGAGATGAAATTTGCATAATATAAAAATTAACCATTTTAAAGTATACTGGGTCAGTGACATTTAGTACTTGGCAATGTTTCCACTTCTATCTAGTTCCAAAACATTTTTATCACCACGAAAAAAGAGCTTGTACCTATTAAGATGTCTCTGCCCACTGTCCTCCCCTGAGCCCTTGGAACCACTAATCTTTTTTCTGTGTCTACAAGTTTACCTATTCTGAATATTTCATATAAACAGGATTATATTCTATGTAGTCTTGTATCTGGATTCTTTCACAAATGTGCACTTCTTAAAACTAAAAGCAATCACGATCACACAAAGGTGCAGATTTTAAGTATTGCACGGACAGAGAAAGAGTGTGATGGTAACTGGTTATTGTCAGACAGCAGCAATCCATGTCTCCTCAGATTCTTCTGTGTCAGAAATTGACTTGTAAGTGAAACACAGTCTTCTATTTCTTAGGATCAGGCTTCACCTGAGGATCCAGAAAACTGATGCATAGCATTGGTAATAGCTTTGATAGGTCATCTCCTAGTCCTGCTGGACTTTCTGCCCTTACTGTCAATTAGAGCACAGTTAGAGCAGGGAGGTTGACCATGCTCTTGCTCCTTTCTGAGGGAAATGAGGATAAAGAGAAGTTTGGGGTGGTCTTATCGTTCAGTTTATGTTGAAATATCACTGATCTGCAAGAACTTTTTAAAATTTTATTTTCCTGAATGCATTTTATTCCCAGATTCCACTTGCATTACCTTTTCTAATAAGTAGCCATTGTCATACGGGTCTCTTAACTGTAAGGCTATACCCTGACACATGTTTCATTAGGTGATACTGTTGTGTGATCATCATAGAGGGTACTCACACAAATTAAGACAGCTGTGATGCTGCCAGCCAATATTACCTTGTGGGACCACAGTTGTGTATGTGGCTTGTGCACATAAAGGTATTTAAAGTATACCTTCTTGATTGTATGCAGTCTTGCAAAACATTTATTGCTGCTTTTTGTACTCATGTTTTTAATTTATGTAACTGATGTAGTGTTATGTCTTGATGCGTTTCACTCAAAACCATGCTTTGAAAACCAATCCATATATATTATAAGTCAATAAATTATTAATTTAATTTAAATAAGTCAATAAACCATATATGTGGTAGATTAACTAAAAAGCGACTTTAAAACCCAGCTGAACTGGATCAATGTGGTTCTGGGTGTGGAAGGCCCCCCTGAGGATTGCTGCCAACAACATGAAAAGAGAACTGGAGGAGAAGATGCGTGCTGCCGATTCTCCTTGAGGAGCTTGTCACGCTGGCTTTCCTGTATGAACTCAGTTGTTCTCATTGTCAGAGGAGCTCAGGTCCTTGCTGTTGCTGAGGATGGCTGTGGTTCCCTTCACGGAAGCTCCGGTGTTTACCTTGAATGTCGCTTCCTGACTCTAGTGTAGATCCCTCAGCCTGCTGGCACAGATCCTTCATCTCACTGGCACAAACTTTCTGGATTCTACCACTGACCTTACAGCCTTCCCAGTGCATATCCTTGATAGAGACTTGCAGGAGACATTGTCATGGGCTTTAGGTCTTCAGCTGGACTCATGTAGGACATTGCCATGGGATGCAGGCCCTTACCTGGATTCTTTGGGTCTTTAGTGTGTGGACAGATTTCCTGCACTCGTTTGCATTTGATTCTTTGGGTGAATATTACAAAATAATCCTATAAATTATGTGTCCCATATTAAATCTTTTCCCATGACTACTACAAAATATCAATAGCCTATATGTGCCACCTGTTTGTATGTATCATATGTATCACACATGTATATAACACAGCATCTTGCACAAACTTGGTGCTAAAATAAACATGTTAACAAAAGATCAAGTTTTGTTTCTCATACATACTTTTCTCCTTAAATACTTTTTAGAACTGCAGCATAAATGTAAAAACATTATTATATTCAATATAATAAATCTATGCTGAGGTAGATATTACTCCCTTTTTTTTTTTGCAGCACCAGGGATTGAACTCATGATCTCGCGCTTGCCAGGCAGGCGCTTAGGCCACTGAGCTAAATCCCCGGCATTACTCCCATTTTAAAGATGAATAAACAGGATCTGAGAAGAAATGACTGTACAAATTTGCAATTATTTCTGATGAAAGTTCCATCTGAGTTTTTAATACTCCAGTGACATTTTAAGATAATGAGCAATATCATTTGTAGGAAATTGGAGACATGTCCTCACAGGAATTCTAGTGAGCTTTCACTAAAAGCCCCAGAAGGTCTGGTATGAGCTGCAGAGATAGCTGGGAATATTTACTCTCCAGAGCAGGTACTCAGTCAACTCTACATAAAGATGAACAGAGCAGGCTCCAGCTCCAGGCTGTCAGACATTTGCAATGCCTCATATCGCTTTTCAGAAACTCTGTGTATGTGTGTGTGTGTGTGTGTGTGTGTGTGTGTATGTGTGTATTCCTTTCTCTGTTTCAAGTTGACAAAAGGGTTATAACAAGAGGAATAGTCACCATGATTGTACTTGACAAAATGATCAAAATAGCCAACTGGCTTTAGCCACACACACACACACACACACCCAAATACAAACCCTTAATATTACATCATGTTAACAAATATATATTGAATATATATCCAACTATAACCAACACTCAGCCAAATGCTAGAGATATAGCAATGAATAGGCTGGACATTGGCTTTACCACATTGAGTTTTCTCTTGATGAAAATACATATAGGAAAATATCTATAACAACTAATCTATAAGTGAATATGAACTGGTGTATAATGTTATGAACTGGCATAAAAGGAAGCCCAATTTAGTCTGGGATGGTGTAGAAGGTCAAGGAAAACCTTCCCAAAGAAACGGTATTTGACTATTTTCTTTCCTTATCTAGTTGTATCTCTATAAAAATACAAACTGATATTAATAAAAATGCGAGGTGGTTATCTCCAGGCACAAGATTAAGATTAATAAGCAAAATGAAAGTACACAAATACATATATAGAAGTAAAAGAAGGATTAACTTCAACCTTTAGGTCCTCTGACTTGAAAATAAAACTAACAAAGCAAGACGAAAAAAGTGTACAAATTTGTTTCATGTAAGTTTGATATGATGAAATGAAGAAATGAAGACCCAAAGACAATGGTAGACCTATGTACTTTTAATAACAGGTTTGCTGGAGAAGTGAATAGCATGGAGAACTATAGTGGACAAAGTGGTTAGGATCTAATGGGGAAGAGGGAGGTCGATTCCAACTTTTATGACCTGCTTCAGAGAAGGGTGGGGAATATGACAAAGACCTTCCTGCTTCTGTTGTTTTCTCAAAGGTCAAGGTGCAATATTTTAGGGTAATGTGTCCTAAACCCCATCAATATCTAGAAGAATTATTTTTAAAGTCACTTACTACACAGGCAAGGTATCTAGGCACTTATTGAAAGTTAAATTTAAGCATAATCAGTCAAATCTGTAGTTGAGTTAAACTTTGCTGATTTTGTATCTTTATAGGTTTGACTCAACAAGGAACTATTTAATAGTCATCCAAGACTTAGGCAATTTCATATGCTTCATTTTTCTGAATAGATTGCAAAATATTCATTAGAATCTCAAACTCAGATAGTGTCTGCTGACCTACATGAAGCCAGAACTCAAAGCTACTTTTCCTGTAAGACCAGGAAGTCAGTCTTCTTTATCAAGAACCCACTCAGCCAGACGGTCGGTACCACGGGTGGATGGAAAGGAAACTGGTAGATGGAGTTTCCATTGCTTGGAAGCTTGCTAAACTACTGCTTGGAAGGACAAGTGTAGCACATAAAACGTATTCTGCATGCATGTGGGCAGCATTTGCTCATTCCTACAACACAACCCAGAATGTGAGACAGAGCATCTTAGCTGTGGTCCTTTAACCTCTGCAGCAGTGAGTGTATGAATCACTTGGCAGGGAAAGTTTCGAAGGTGGAGGATTGTCCTCACTTCCACAAGGTGTGGTGTACAGGTGCAGCACAGAAATTTAACTTCTGAAAGGTTCTCTGTGAAATAGTGATACATTAAAATGGGTTGTTACTGTAAATAGGAAATAGTCTGTTTCCTAATGTACCTAGGAAATAGTTTGTTCTGTTTATCAGCTGCTCTAAACTCATTTTGGAAATGGCTCAAAATCCCCTCCTTGGAGAGCAGATACTGCTGTGCACGCACCAAACGTTGGGCCCTAGCCGAGCACTTAAATAGCATTGTGGTAGCTGCCTCAGTGTCCTGAATTGATTCAAACCGTTTACCTTCAAAGGTAATTTTGACTTCGGGGAAGAATCAGAGGTCATGTGAAGCCAGATCTGTTGAGTAAAGACCATGTAGGGGACCCAACATAATGTTTTTATAAGCCTGCTTTTTCTTTGGATGGCTTTCAGCAACAGCATTCGTTGTATTTTAATCATGCCTTGCATTTGCATTCACAAAATTTAAACATTTACTCTAAATTTTCATTTCACACCTTGTACATTGTTCCATGCAGGCAAAGCTCTGTGAGCTAAATATTGATTTCTTTACAGATGATAAAACTGAGGATCAGAGAAATCGAGCATCCTCCCTGCCCCTGCGCCTTCCTCACCCTATCAGTTACATAGCACCCAAGGTAAAACCAGAATCTGAACCTCGGCCCTTTTTCTCTACTTCGAGTATGTATGCATGAAGTTATTTTTTAGAACAACTTTATTATGACCCAATTTACATGCATGCTTTTCACACATTTAAAGTGCATATAGGTCAATGTTTTTTGTAGAATCATAGAATTGTGGAACAAATGCCACAACCCAAGTTTACAGTATTTTTATCACTTTCCCCTCCTAAACTCTTACTAAGTACCAGTGACCCCCAACTCCCAGATCTGGTCAGCCACTACTCTATTTTTTGCCTGTATTCTGGTCATTTCATGTAAATGTAACATTACAATATGTGGCTTTTAGTGACTGGTTTATCTTTATTTAGCATGTTTTTAAGTTTCAACAATATTGTAAAAAAAAAATATTGCAGCATATTTCTAACCCTAACTCTAAATCTAAATTTAGACTGTGGTATTGGCTGAATGAGTACATGTATGTACTAAAAAACATTGAAATACACATGTTAAATGGGTGAATTAAATGTGTATGGATTATGTTACCTCTGTAATGCTGAGAATCAAGGGGAGATTTTCCTTCAAGTCTGCCAATATACTGCAACCTGTAAATTCCCTCCAAATCTTCTTTCTTTCTTTCTACATCTACTAAGACCACTGTAGAAGCTGTTTAAGAATTTCTCAGCCTTCTGTTCTTAATTTTTCTTTGGTCCAAAAATAGTTATTGGTTTAAACCTTATTTGTTTTGCCTCCCTCACCCAACTCTATGCTTAAGATAAAATCTGCAACTAGGTGAATCCTTAATGCATGTTTTTCTCCAAACTATCTTTTATGCTTTATTTCTTTCACAACCAGATTGAAAAAAATGGAAAATGAGAAAATAAAAACGAAAAAGTCATTTTTTGTCTTAACTGTTTTCAAATTTTTTCACCAAATTCCTCACTTATCCCGCATTATTACCAGTCTTTATATGGGGTTTTCGGCTCAAAATTCTTGATTGACAATAGTAGAACCTCCTAGTGAGTCACAGCACTTCGTGTCTGTATGCAATAGCCATGGACAAAAGCAAAGAGATCCTTCATTTTGAATATTTCCATAAGAATACACCTAAGCGCAAAATGCTTCTAAGTACATGATCTGTCAGGTCAAATGTAGGTTATGCTTGAGATGCTTACATTACTCTTTCAGTAGGTTTGTACTTATTTGTATATGCATCTTATGATAAAAAAAATTTAGGTATTTAAGTTCCTTATTGTAACTCCATCTTCAAATAACATTAACGACTCAGGAAAATACACTATATTATCTTACTGATATGGATAGCCTCTAGTATCTATAATATGATTTCAATTCTGTTATGATGAGAACCATTACAAAGACACTTCTTTCACTATTCCTCACACTTCCTTTTCCATGTCTTCCTTGTGTGTTTTAAAGAGATTTATGTTTGGAAAGAAGTGATTAATGCTGTATAGTTGTTAGAGATCATAAATTGAGGAAAAAGGAAAGCTCACTCAGTGTACAATGTGCTTGTCTATAAGTGTGAATGCACGTGTGTCTGTATATGTATTATCCTGAAATTTCCATGAGATCAGAGACCTGGGAGGAAAACACAAGTACATAGAAGCGGAACTGCATAAAACAGTAAACAAAGTATTTCCTTAAATTTGTGGCCTCATATGAAGTAAAATGAGTAACTATTAACTTGTACCTAAAAATGTTTCCCAATAAGCAACAACTCAGTGACTTATGACAGTAGATTATGGAGCCAGAAAGGAAGATTGTTAACTAAGTTTAAGATTTAGACTTATATGATCCTCTTCTGTAATAAAAATTTTGAAGAAGATGGTATATATAGCTAAATAATATAATTAATTAACTGAAAATATGTTTCAAAAACTGAGTTCTTTGAGGTTGTTCAAAGTCATTCATTTGGCACATCAGTCATTCCACCACTACTCAGTGTGCAAGCTCCTTAACAATAGGAATAATATATTTTTGTTTGTTTTTTGAGACAAAATTCCACCGTGTAGTTCAGGCTGGTCTTGAACTCCCTATGTAGCCCAGGATGGCCTTGATCATGCAGCGATGCTCCTGCCTCATCCTCCCAAGTGCTATGTGCCACCACTCCAAGAGGGAATAATGTCTTAATCGTGTTTCCACATCGCCTTTACCTAACATGAATGTATTAGTTGCCTATTTCTGTAGAGCAGAATGTTCCCCACAGACAAACAACAAATTGAAATAATGAACATTTTAAAAATCTCACATAATTTGTGAAAGTCAGGAATCTAGGAGCGGCCTAGCTAGATGGTTCTGACTCTGGATCTTCCACGATGTTGTAGTCCAGCTACTGGCCAAAGCTTCAGGCTCCTGTAAAGGCACAAGTGTGTAGCCGCGCGTGGTAGCTCACGCCTGTAATCCCAGCACTCGGGAGGCTGAGACAGGCAGATC
>RJWT010055632.1:0-10131 GCA_004365215.1 Cuniculus paca
AAATATGTGTTTAGGAATATTTACATATTGAAGCAAAAAAGAAAAATAATTGAACATTAAAAGTGAGTCAAATAGAAAACAATTTAAAATAGGAATTTTCAAGGCATAAATTCATCAATAATTATATTTAATGATAAATGTACAATTAAAAAATGTACATTGTAAGACTTGGAGAAAAAAGCCTTCAATGTAAGAAACCAGAAGAGTTAAAAGTGAATACAATTTAAAAGATGAACTACGCAAAAACTCAGTAAAAAATTCTTGTGTAGTTACATCAATATCTTCAATATAAATGTTAAGATAAGAAACATTATGGGAGATAAAGAGGCATATTTCACAAAACAAGGGTCAAGTCACCCGATGTAATAACTGTAAATTTGCATATGAACCTAGCAACATAATATCAAATGACTAAAGCAAAACTTTACAGAAAAGAAATAAAATCATAATAGGAGATAAGGGTGGCAGAGAAAATCCCTACAATCTGAGACCAATCTTCCTTCCCTGATATAACTCCGCAATTTTTTTATGCCCTCATGGAATTGCAGGACTTACTGCTCCCCATCTACACATTTTTTAGGTTTTCTTGGCTTTTCTCTTTTTTAAAAATTAAGTTTATCGGTACAGTTCAGATATGCATAATGATCCCATTCATCATAGGGAATTAATGATATATGATACATCTTGATTTCTCTTTTTTTTTCCATTCCCCTCCCTTCCCTTCAACTTATTCTCCCCTCCTTACATATAAAGCTTTGTTTTTATCCTTCTTTTCTCATTTGCTTTCTTTTCCCTTCCTTCCTTTCCCCCATTCCTCTCCCTAGCTCCCCTTTTCTTCTGAACATTTTCTATTTCACAGTACCTATTATCCATTTTGGTCCTTATTCACGCTTTCAGTTTCTCACACCACAGAAACAATGCAAACTTTGCACATGTGTGTCCAATTTATTTCACTTGGGAATATGGTCTTAAGGTGCATCCATTTACCTGGAAATATCTCAAGCTTATCCTTCTTGGCTGTTCTTATGCTACAGCCAACTTTATTCTGTCTCCCTCAATCGATCACCGAGTACCCTCACCCCCCACAATCTCCAAGGCCCAGTTCGAATACCATCTCATCCATGAAGCTCTTCCTGAGTCCTGTATTCAACAATATTTAACATCTCCTACCTCACAATTCCAGAATGCATTCAAGTTTCTTGGCATTTTTACCATGAATTCTAATTCTTTTTGCACATGTATTGAGTCCCCTCTTTTTAACGACCATGTGCTTCAACTTTGCATGAACACTGCCTGATAGGACAGTGCCCAAACCATAAAGGAGTTCACTAAATGCATACTTGTTAAATGAATGAATGATGAATTTTCCCAGTTACCCTTCTTCCAAAACGACCAGCCAACTCTAAAATATGTGAGAGCAAAAAAAGTAAAGACTCTGCTTCTGGAGAAAATGAGACCCATTTCAGACAACAGCTTCCAAAGCCAGAAAGCATCTGTAACTGCAGCAGACTGTGCCTTGCAAAATGGACTTCCTGGAAGCTGCCAAAAAATTCCACTGACACCTAAAATCCCTTCCTGTCCAGACCTTGAGATACCTGTCATCTGCTCCAACCAGCTCAGACCTCCATAGCTAGGGCTAAGGATTTTTACTGTCTTATCTCACATCCAAAGAATTAATTAAGACTATCATACTTCTGCCTCCCTTTTTTCTCTGTGAATAAAGTAATGAGAAGAGGTAAATTGGCTGAAATTGAGTGTGGCTTGGCAATCCAGCTCTGCCAAAGTACCTGCTGCCCTTTGATCAGAAGCATCAGTGTCACCTATAAAGGAAAAAATTTAACACTGTTTATTGTGTAGGTTATGATGAGAATTAAGGGAGAAAATCCACAGAAGGCCACTCAACTATGCCCTTTCTGTCTTCCTCATCTCTTGCAAGAGAAGCATATTCATTTCCCTTGTTCAGAAAAGCTTTAGCGGGCAAGTGAGAGATGACAAATCCATGTCCATCACCTCCTTGGAAAAGAAGGGAGAGTCGCCCTGCCTGGCTGGCATTTCCAGAGCCTTGCAGCCATTCTGAGGATTCCTTGTGTACTGGATGAAACTGGATTTCCAATAAACTATTCCTAGCCAGGGCCTCGCCCAATTAGTCACTGACTCTGACCCAAAACTGAACTGAGATTGCCATCTAGAGGACACCAGTAGACAGGCAGGCATCTACATGGCCTTGAGCAAAGACAAAATGGGCACCCAGATAAAAGATAAGGCATCATTCCTTCCGTGACAAACATTTGGGAGGGATCTGCTGTGACCCAGGTACAATTCAGTGAGCTCACAATCGAATGTGTGTGATGAGATCTGCTTTCTGAAAGGAGAAAGAATTCCTTCTCTGACCATACAGAGTGAATTCACTCACTGACATCACATAGCCAGTGAGTAGAGTGACCAACCTCATACTCAGAATGAGGCTTGTACTCAGGAATTAGATTCCATTTTTCTGGACACTAAGACTGAGTCAGACATCAGAGGGTCCTGCCTCCTCCTTTTTAAGCTGAAGAGAGGTAAAGAAAATCCATCAGGACCACATAGCTGGGGAGTAGCAGAGCTAGACCATGAAGACACTCCTGCAGTGCCTGTGTTCCTTCTAAGACATGAAGGTGTTGACCTATGCCTAAAGCTGCCAGATACCATAGTAGAGTGGACAGAAGGGACTGTGTGCAGAGTGCTCCGAATCAAGGACAGGTTTGCAGAGGTCAATAGTTTTACTGTCTTGATGAGGCGATCACCTAGCAATGAGAGAATAAGTGGGAAACCTTGACCTCCGGCCTAGATGCCATGGCTCATCCCACTCTATAAATTCAGTCCACTTGGAGAAAGCTCCTCTGCCTCTCATGGGTGTTCCTTCAGTTGCCTGGAATGTCTGTACATTTGGAATTATGCTTAGAGTCTCAAAATCCTTTGCTTTTGAAAGGTGGTAACATGGCTGCCTATGATTCAGGACATTTGAACTGAAAAGGAAATCTGTTTTCCAGAAGAAAGGCTGTACTTCAGACACTAAACATTGCACCAACACTATACCCTTTCGAGACTTGTGTCTTAGCTCGTTATTATATTTGTGACCTGTTTAAACTCATCCACATAGTCAGCAATGAGAGCCTGCATTCTGCACTTTACTTTGCATCACATGCTCTGCTAAGCAAGGCACTGAAGACACAGTTAGGAACAAGACATTCACAGCCACCGCCCTCATGGAGCTTGCATGATACCCAGATTATTATCCAGAGAATTAGGTGAAGATCTGGCCAATGAACAAACAGGAAAATGATGTCTCTTCTGAGTAGAGCAACACTGAAGATTAATTCACTGCAGAATGGAACTGAACTTGTAAAGAGCTTTTGCACACTTTTCTTGGAGCTTTGCTTAATGATTTTTTTTCCTTTATCTTTTTTCCTCTATGTTTTTGGACTTTTGTTACAGTTACCCCCTCTCTGTGCATTCACAAGACTTCCAGCTTCATGAGATCAGTGGAAAATTCTTATTTATCTCAGGTATCCTGTCAGCTAAACAGTAGGTGTTGGTTGCATTTTTAATCAATCAATGAAAGAATCAAATTTATGCCATCAATCTGTCAATCAGTTTCACAAATTACTCATAAAACCACATCCATAACCTCTTTAATTTACAATGCATGAGACTTTAGACACAGTTATTGATGATCAATAACAATTTCTAAATTGCATGTTTCCATACAAGCTTGTTATTGTAAGTCATTAGCCATTTATTACACAAGCACTTCTGCTAGAAATGGTGCTGGATGCCACCTGAAGCAGGAAATGAGCCTTTACATAAAACACTGTAAGATATTTGAGAGTTCACAGAAAAGAGCATGCCTAACACTAGCATGAATAATCCACACAATAAAAATAAAATACTTTTATTTTAATTGAAAAATGAAAATTGAAATTGACTGTAAATATAGGAAATACCTGAAAATTTAAATCTGACTGCAATTATGGGAAACAGCTACCTCAGTTGAAACTTCTGTCCCATTAGTGGGAGAGAAATGTCCCAAGACTGTGCCACAGATGAACAGGAACCTCCCAGAGTACATTCAGTTTCTAGACACATTCATGAAATATTGGGTAATAATTCATGGCCTGCTGCAACTATCTTTTAATGAAGCCAGTTTTATAAAGATAGCGTGTCTCTATATAATGGAATACTACTCTGCTAGAAAGAATGACATAACTGAGAGGAAAATAGATGCACCTAGAAAGCACAAAGTTGAGTGAAATACACCTGACACACAAGTTTAAATGTCATATGGTATCTCTCATTTGAGTGAGGTGAAATACAAACAAAGAGAATGATAAAGGATGGACAGAAGGGTACAAGGAGATGGATCTCTTGCAGGAGGGAAGTGGTCCAGGGGAAAAACACAAAAGGTGAGGAGGAGGGGGAGGGGAAATCAGTAGAATAAAGAATGCCATGTACAGGAACCTAATAACCTCAATTACATAAACATTATATTCCATAACATGAGGTAAAATTAATAATATCAACAAGATTGAAAAATGGGATGGGGGAATTGGAGGAGGAGGGAAGGAGAAGGGGATTTAAAAAAAAAAGCTGTGGTGTGTACTTGTAACCACTCCCCAGGATGACTGTAAATGGTATGAACTATAAACATGTGCTAACAAACAATTAACCAAATAAAGCCAGTTTAGATTTTTTTTTAAATATATTGTCTTCAAATTGCACCTCTCTTTTGGTCCTATCCACTCAGAAAACTTTCCATCTTTAGGACTAGTTAAATCACACTTTGACCCTGAGAGCACTCCCCAACCCTTGAAATATCTACCCACCCCACCTGGTGTTTGGTCCACATTTACACAATCAATTTTTATCAGGAAAGGCTAATTATTGTGAGAAAAAGCTATGATTTCATGAACATCTACTCTGTGCCCAGCACCAAGCTAGATGCTAAGAATGAGCTGTTTTAAAGTAAAAATATTACACAGTAGATGGTATTAACCCCCATTTAGACAGAAGGAAAATAATGTTTAGACAGGTGAGGTCACTTGTCTAGGGGATTTAGAGAATGAGTACTGCATCTGGGATGTTAACCCAGGGACATTTCCTCTGAAACTCACTTACACTCTCCTTTTCTTTTTTTACTGCTATTACTTAGAGTAGTGAATGTACATTATAGATACTATTTTCTCTAGATTTTTTTTTTTTGAGACAAGGTCTTTTATAGTTGGGGGTTGGCCTTGAACTCACTGTGTATCACAGGCTGGCCTCAAACTCATAGAGATCCTCCTGCCTTAGCCCCCTGAGTACAGTGATTACATGTGAGATCATCACTTCTAGCTTTATGTTATATCTTCCATTAATGACAAGTTATATTTTTTCTCAAATTATGGTAGGTACATAAAAATTTCTATTTAAGGAAATTAAGTTAGTTTTAAATAAGTTTTAAAGAAGTTTCATAGAAAACTAATAGCACAATTGGTTTGTGAATGTATCAAAAACCCTGCATGAGATACACAAATGTCTAGTGTCTGGAGACACTGTTTTGCTCTATACATGCTTCCCCATTTCTGCAACTGTCTTGTGACTTCCTGGGCTTTACCTTTACACAAGAGCCACTCAACTCTGAATGCACATTAGAAGCTTTCAAGAATCCTGATGCCGAGACCCCATTTTAACTCAACTAATTAAGAATTTCTGGAAGTGAGACTGAGCTTCTTCTACTAATTCGAGTGGTGGTCAAAGTTAAGCACTGCTATCAAAATATGAGGCCCTCTGGGGATGCACTGAGCCTTTATTACACTAAGAACTCAAAGCATCTCCAACAGAGAAGCATTACCTTCAAATTCTTCTCATAGCCAGAGTTAAACTTCAGAGCTGTCCTCTCATCATCCACAAACAAGGAAAATCCTCCTTCCTTCTTGTTGAGCAAACATTTGTTGATTTTCTGCTGGGTGTAATAGTTAAAACAGTTAAAACAGACAGTATTTTAATACCCTTCATGTGGTAGTAATCATCCTGTCTTAAGTATTCCCTCTTTTAATTCTCTTATACCTTGTGGCATTCTATCTACATCAAGTTTCAAGATCATCATCATCACCACCATTATCCTAACTTTTAACTGCTAAGGGCTTGGTATGGAAACTCTATTAAGTGCTTTATAGGTATCTCTTATATCCATTACTTCCATCAACCTTAAAAATATATATATCCTTCATACTTACTGTATAAAGGAAGAAGCCAGAGCTTACAGAAAGTTAATTTGATCAAAGTCACATACGAAATAAATGATGAGGTTTGAACTATAACCTGTGTCTGGTTTACCCAGTCCAAAGTCTATGCCTGGTCCAGTACACTCAGGAACCAGACCCACTCTGTACTGGACCAAAAAAGTCAGTCATGGTATATGGAGTGGCAGAGCAATGACTTCCAAAGAATTTTAATAACAGGTTTTTATTTGGATATATAGCCCATTGTTTTGGTCTATGTAAGCAAAGATAGAAAAAACATTCCACAAAAGTCCCTTACTATTCCTATCACCAAGTATAAGGCATTATCATTGGAAGAATCCTTAAAGGTCATTTAGTTTGATCCCTTCATCATGCAAAGCTGAGGAAGTGTGAGGTCCAGCGACTGGAGTTGATTTGCTTAAGGTCATGTAGCAAGCCATCGGAACAACTGTACCCAGGGTTCAGGACTCCTGACTCACTTCAGTGTTTTCTGTAAAGATATTAAATCTGTATCAACAATGTTATTTCCATCTTATACATGATGTTGAAAGTCTTCTTAGCTGGTCTTGTTTTAATAAATTATGTAAATAAAATGTTACCAATCAATCAGTATGTGATTATCCCAGGATGGACCCAAGTAAAAAAAAGAGAAGGGCAGACCTGTTAGCTAAGGTAACATGAACACTTGAAAGAGGGTCAGGAAAGAAATCCAATTTAGTGCACTCAAAAACAGGGAATGCATATGCTATCCCTTGAACAGAAACAAGAGGTGGATAGAAAAAGAATGAATTATTCTTTCTCTTAAACTCTTTTGTGGCAGGGGAAATGTAATAGTGACAGTATTGCGGTCCAGTCTTCAAGGAATGTATGTCTTAATGGCTTAGACCAAGAAGGAAATAGGTACTCACAATGCTATATGACAAATGCCCTGCCAGGCATAGGTCAAAGTGCAGAGAAAATCACAGAGGAGGAGCTCTGCCGCAAGCAGGTTTTGCTGGACCTCATACATTGTGCTTATTATTTGGAGTTTTACCCCGAGGGTAAAGAAGACCATTGAAAATGTTTATGCTTCTGAATGACATGAGTAAATGCACTCTTTGATAGATAACTATAAATACTCACTGGTAGAAGAGATGAAAAATTGTGAACTATAAGCAGGGAGACTAGTAAGGTAGCCTTAGCAGATTCCAGAAGATTGACAGGAGAGGCAATCTCGGAAGAAGTGGGTGAATCAGCTGGAGTTGGCATGACCTGGAGACTGATTAGATACTGAGGAAGAAGGAGGAAGTCAAGCCAAAGTCCTAGTCTTCAAACTTAGCCCATTGGTGGCCTAGGATGGAGTTTAGAGACAGAAAACCTTCCCAGGGCACAGGCACGTCCCTGAAATCAGAAGGCCTCGAGTTCAGTATCTTTGTTGATACTGTTTGAATGAGTTCTGAAAGGAAAATAATGTTTTTTGAGATTCACACTGCATGAGATCTCCAAGCCTAATGAAGAACTCGATTGAATAGCTAGGGTAGGTTGTTTCATTAATCATTTCAGAGAGTTAGGGACATAGGTCTTGCTAAGTATATATTATGTCACACGATTTGGCTTCCAAGGTCCAAAAACAGATCAAAAACATACCAGTTACAAGTACTGTATATTCTTGACCAAGTATTCAAGAGAAGAGAGAACAGGAAAGGAAAGGACCCACGGTTTCAGCAGAAACCATAGCGAGGCTGTAGGGTCCTTATTGGAAACACAGTCCTGAGGAACAAGTCAGGCATTAAGGGACCCCAAGAGCAAGGACTTCTCCTCCTACAATGTCCAGTCAGTTCAAACTTCATGCAGAGCGAGTCTGGCTGTAGGAGTTCAGGCTTTTGCCAAACCTCACAAAATGTACTGGAGCAGTTTACAGACCTCTGCATTCCTATAGGCCTCCCAGCCTTCAGGCCTGTCCTCTCTAATGCGGTATTTCTCTGGGGATAATAGCTCTTGGGGTCTTGGCTTTGGCTCGGTTCATGCCAGTACTTGGAGACATTTTACCCAAGTTAGAATCCATGTGTTATCTTCAATGAAAGGCTTTGCACGGTAAAGGAACATCAGCTCAGCCACCAAATATTTGGGACTGGGGAAGCTTCCCCAGCTTCTCTGACAGTCCAAGTGTGATGTGGTGAGCCTGGTTCCTGTCAAAAGCAATGAGGGAGGCAGCAATGGACACTGGAAACATCAGGTTTGGCACTGAACTGAACCACTGAGTATCCAAATGGATATGGCATGCAAAGTGTGGTTCGAACATTGTGGTCTGGGAAGCAATGAGAATTCTGGGTAGGATTTGAGCACATATGAGAAATAGCTAAAAAGATCAATTTCAAAGTAAAAGTGAATAATGGGTGACATATCAGTGGTCAGACAGAGATTAGGAATGAATGAAGAATGCACATGTCCTTTGTACACTCGATATTGATTTGTTCACTCAGCAAATATTCACCCAGCATGAACTTTGTGTGTCTGTTTGGAAATACTATGGAGGCTATAAAAGATTTTGATGTAAAGTGGTTCTAGGTGAAGAAGGTGCACCAATGATTCTAATACTAGTGGAAAGTCATAAATTTCCTGATAACACTTATTTCTAGAGACATTATCAGGGAAGAAATACAGAGCCTGGGAGATTCAGTACTTGTGACGTTAGGGCTGGCTTGGTTATTTACACAACGTCTGGCCATGGATATAGTTATAAAGACTGACACTGAAGGCCCTGGCATATTGAAGCTATTTAGTAGATATCTGATTGGTGAGTGAAACAATCGAGGGCTTACTATGGACCACAAAATGTGCTGAAATGTTGGTCAGAACAATGGGTGCCTGAAGGGAAGGAACCATCATATTAGAAACACAGGCGACATCATCACAGCAGCAGGGCAGGCAGACTGATGAAGATGAAAATTCCAGAGGAAGGAGGAGAAATGATCCCAAACAACAGAAAACTGGAAAGAACTGGAAATATGGAAGACTTTGGAGAGAAACAGGAAAAAGTAACACAGTAAGTAGCATTATCAAGAAGAAACAAGGAGGAAAACAGAAAAATCCCGAGTCCTCCAGATGTTTCCACATCCATGCAGGCACTGGTTAGAAATGCAGAGCTGCATCAAATCCAACACCACCTGTCAGGCATTCTGCTTAATATGAAGAAACAAGAATACAGACCTTGTCCCAGGTAATAGTAGCGATACTGAGTTAGACTTATATATGCAGCTTGTCTGCCATTTCTCACTGGGTGATTCAGGCAAGTGACTTAATCTCTCTGGCTTCAGTTGCCTCAAACACCAAAAAAGATTAATGATATTGCCTCACTGAGTCACTGTGACTTTTTAAGTGTAAAGTGTTCAGCACATAATAAAATTGTCAATGAATCTTAGACATACTGTATTACCATGGAGAACACTGAAAACTGTTACAGAAACTGTCAGCAATATCTCCTGGAAGAACACGATATTTTACTGTATGTTCACAGAGTGACCTACTCCAGGGCAGGTGGAGTGTAAAATAAATGGTGGGAGGGACTAGAGGTGAGGGTGGCAAGATAGGTGGGTCTCTTGCTTACAGCATTGCTCAGCCCTGTTCATCCTCTATTCGATACCTAAGTACAACCTAACTGCTACTACCTCCGCTGAAAACCTACAAATGATTTTATTTGGATTCAGAATAACATTCAAAGTCCTTGGCCTGCAACATATAGTTAATGTGCTCATTCAATGCATAATGATTTCTCCTCTACTGTATGTCAGGAACTGTTCTTGTAAGGAACCATGTACGGCCCTTGACTATGAAAAGTTCACAGACCAATGGACAAATGAAGTTCAGTGAGATTCAGCACATTATAGTCACA
>RJWT010055633.1:0-10136 GCA_004365215.1 Cuniculus paca
ACTCTTCTTAGGGAGCATTTCTTGGGATTTTTCTGTGTGGTTTCATTTTCAAAACACAAATACATCATGTAAGAAGAGTACCATAGTGGAAATTAACATTGGAATCCTGGAAAAGAAACAACGGTGAAACGTGGGGTCAAAGAGGGGGAAAGTCCAAATACTGTGTTACCTGGTGTGCTACTGTATAACACAGGAAGCAAAACACAAATACAGTGCAAACATTGGCAGGTGTGTAGTGAAATAAAGTCAACATTAGAATCTTTAGAAAGTTATTGTGCTGTGTGTATTATAATGAGTGAATGCCTGTGGCTCATATTGAATATCTCTTGCAGTTTTCACATTCAAGCAATAATCCACGAGACGATATTGCTACGGAGGCTTATGAGGATGAGCTAGATATGGGCCGGTCTGGATCCTACCTGAACAGCAGTATAAATTCAGCCTGGAGTGAGCACAGTTTGGATCCAGAAGACATTCGGGTAATGCCCATGTATCTGCTTTTCTGGTTCAGATTAGGCCCACACATGTATCAGTATAGGCAAGTGTGTTTGTGTGTGTGTGTGTGTGTGTGTGTGTGTGTGTGTGTGTGTGTGTGTAAGGACTCAGGTTTTGTGAATACATATATTAGAAAGAGAATGTATGTTTGTGTGTAAACTAAAGATATCGGCACTCAGTTAACCCAGTACTGAAATGCATAATGATGAAGAATCCCCCAGAGTCTTCAGGAAACACTGGAAGACCCAAGGAAGAGTCCCCACAAACTGAAATGAAGCAGCTATTTCATCTCTTACAGTAACCTGGCCCAATCTGATAATCTTGATTGATGTATTAGTAGTCATAATGATGAACTGGTTTTACAAGTTCCATAAGATGAGTTTATGGCATTTTACTGATAGAAAAGTAGGATATTCCTGTGAACTGAGAAGCAGAATCATTTAAAATAATCTATGACAGCATACAAGTACAAAGAAGAAAGATGCTTTTTAGTAGTCTGTGTACTGTTGTCCTCTAAACCTAACCCAACACCAGGCCTAACTTTAACAATGATTCCACCACACTTCTGACACTGTGCAGGGTTATGCTTCACCAACAGTCAGTATTCTCTATATATTTTATAGTTTTGGCTCAGTCTGGTCCACTCAAGTTGAGTCCTTGACCCATGAAGCAAGGGCAGAATGCATGAGTTCATGTCTTAAAGTTTAAACAGAATATAACTAGAAAATATGTGTGAGGAGAACATTGATGAAGGCAGATATAAAGAAAAGCTGTGCACCATTTGTAAAGAACTTGTGCTTATTAAATTCACATACTGTTCAGCCATATTACCTGGCTGAAACATGCAGTTATACACCTTTTTGAATTTGCTTTTGTTCTGGCAGGATGAGCTGAAGAAACTCTATGCCCAATTAGAAATATATAAAAGGAAGAAGATGATCACAAATAATCCCCACCTCCAGAAAAAGCGGTGCTCCAAGAAGGGCTTAGGCCGTTCCATCATGAGGCGCATCACTGAGATCCCAGAGACTGTCAGCAGGCAGTGCTCCAAAGAGGACAAGGACCTTACAGACCATAGCACAACCAAAGGCACAGCCCTTGCCAGGAAGAACCCCCCAGAGTCTTCAGGGAACACTGGGAGACCCAAGGAAGAGTCCCTGAAAAACCGAGTCCTCTCACTCAAGAAATCCCACAGCACTTATGACCATGTGAGAGACCAAACCGAAGAGCCTAGCAGCCTGCCAACAGAGAGCCAAGAGGAGGAGACTACTGAAGATTCCACATTGGAATCTCTTTCAAGTAAAAAGCTGATGCAAAAGCTTAAAGAGGACAGCGAGGCTGAGTCCACAGAGTCTGTGCCTTTGGTGTGTAAGTCAGCAAGTGCTCACAACCTCAGTTCTGAGAAGAAACCTGGGCACCCACGAACATCTATGTTACAAAAGTCTCTCAGTGTCATAGCAAGTGCCAAGGAGAAAACTCTTGGATTAGCTGGGAAAACCCAAGCCTGCAATGCAGAAGAGCGTGCTAAACCCCAGAAAGCCCTGCCAAAAGATAAAGAGACTAACAGAAAGTACTCAAACTCAGACAGCACAGAGACAAAAGGTTCTGTACCCCAAAACTCCAGTCATGTGGAGGAGCCAAGGAAGCCTCAGAAATCTGGGATTATGAAACAACAAAGGGTCAACCCTGCCACTGCCAACTCTGACTTGAGCCCAGGTACCACCCAGATGAAGGACAAGTTTGATATTGGGGAAGTGTGCCCTTGGGAGATGTATGACCTGATGCCTGGTCCTGTGCCTTCAGAATCAAAATCTCAAAAACACGTATCTATTGCAGCTTCTGAAATGGAGAAAAACCCAACTTTTTCCTTAAAGGAGAAATCTCACCACAAGCCTAAGGCAGCTGAAGGATGTCAGCAGTCAAATCAGAAGGGCATAGATAAGGCTGAAGTCTGTCCTTGGGAGAACCAAGGTCAGTCCCTATTTGAAGATGAGAAGCTTTTGGTTTCCAAGACTCCAGTCCTCCCAGGGCGAGCCAAAGATGAGAATGGAGGTCCACATCATACAGCTAACATGAGTACTGGGCAATATGAAGAACTAACCCCTAAAATCGTAGCATCAAAAGTAGAGAATGAAAATCTCAACCAAATGGGAGACCAGGAAACAAAGACATTACCTTCTGTGGAAAATGTTCCTGGCTCCTACAACTCTAGTAATAATTTCCAACAACCTTTAGTATCACGTGCTGAGGTGTGTCCTTGGGAGTTTGAGACCCTGGAACAACCAAATGCTGAGAGAAGTGTAGCTTTGCCTGCCTCTTCTGCTTTAAGTGCAAATAAGATAGCAGGGCCTCGGAAATAAGAGGTCTGGGACACTTTTGAAGAATAGTATCCCCAGGAAGAAAAGAAGAAGGAAACCCCAAATTCAAATACAACAGGAAATCAAAAAATCCCCAAGGTATTTCATCATTCCAGTGGAGTAAGGTTGAAGTTTGGGGCTGAAGAGGGCTAGAACGGCCCCACGAACACCACCACAGTGTAGAGTCAGACTTTGGCCAGGAAAGTCACACCTGTAGCAGCACTAGGAAAACATTCCTATTCTGTGTGTTCAAGCGGAGTTGCCTTCAGTGTTTGCCCCTGATCAATTTTTATCCGTGAGACTTTGAAGATCCAAAGAAACACAAGCTGGGAGACACAGAAAACATGATATTTTGCAAAGAAGAAAAAGTGATAGGTATATATGACTGAAGTTCCAAGTCGTTGACTGAAAAGAACTTATTTTACCTACTTAACCTTGATAGCACTACTAACTTAATGCATCCCAAAAAAGTATCTTTTTATATTAATGATTGCCCTCATTTTCTTATGTTTCAGTATATTGTTGTGTCTCATATCCAAGCATTCCAGATTGTATAATTTTTGCAAATAACTTTGATATCATGTGACACAACTCATTTATGCAATCTGTAGCTACTCAATTGTTTTTGCAACTTACAGAAAACCTGCTATCAACCTTAGTTGGTTCTTGAAGTATAGTAAGCTTTCTCTGGCTTAGGAAGCCGTCACTGTTATGGTAAAAACTTTTAGTTTGGGCTGTGGTTTATATATTGTGAATTTGAATTTGACTCTTATTAGTTCACATCATAATTTGTTACACTGTCTTAATCAGGGGTTTTTTTATACAAGTTGAGTTTCTTGTTTTGCACTTCTTGTTAGGACTCAGAGGCTTTTATTACTATTGGAGATTAAGTGGTCCTACTTAGTCACATGTCTCAGTAAGTTAAGGACAACTTATCCACTGTTTGTTCAAAGTAAAAGATAGATCATTCCAATCGTCCCTTTTAACTCTTTCAGTATTTCATACTTAGTAGCATTTCCTAAGGAAGAAGCTAAGAGTAAGAAAAAAATATGTACATTATTATGACCATTGGAAGGGGAAGACTTTAGGAATGACATTGAAATTACAGCACTATTACAGATCCAGGAAATGTCTTTCAAAATGAAGACAGAAAGGTAGCTCCTAATAGCACTTTCAAGGGATTATTTTTTTAAAAGAGAAAAAATAATGATAGCATCAAGATCATTGTATGGATATATTTTTATTATGCATACTGAAAATATGATATTTTAAATTACCTGAAACTATTTATTCTCATAAACTTTTGTTTGTTGCTTCAACTAGAGGTAGAATTTGCTGGGCTCAAATGCCAAAGAGGTTTTATAACCAGATTTATTGAAAGCCTATAAGGTGGCATGGGTTCTTCATTCTCCCAAGTGCTGGAAAACTTACAAGTCTTGCAAAATGCTATCGCAAGCCACCTTGCTCAAAAGGTAAAAGGTAAGATTTGTTTGCAAGGCAAAATAGCCCTCAAAGCATATCTTACAAAACTTACTGCATTCCACGCTGATCTCTTGGCATGAAAATCCTAAGCTGCTGACTTAGCCCTACTGGTGTGATCATGCAGGGAGATTCCTAACCTCAGTCTCATTTTATTTAAAGATGAGCTGCTTCAAAATATAGATCCCAGACTTCCCTTTCTCTCACTCTAAATGCTAAAGTATCAATTGCCTATTTCTCCAGGACATTTCCAGCCTGAATAACTTTTTTGTTTCATGAGCAGCAAGGAGAACATGCTAAGATGGTAAAAGATGGGCAAAAGGAATCAGAATGTGGATACAAGATTATTCTTAGAGAATAATATTCTCAAAGGTAAAAGCAGAATTCCATGCATCTATCATCAGTTTTCTCAGTGATTTTTCTTCAGGAGTAAGCGAATGCTTTGCCATTTTGCAAAGCTGTGCATAAATCTTCCTCACCCATTTGCTTGCCCTGTGCATTACTCAGGTTGGTGGGGTGGGGTTTGAAAAGTTATAGAAATTCTATTTACAAGTGTTGCCTTCATTTATTTCTGCCATCCCTTTTCAATCGAGGCCTATCCACTTGGTGACCTTAAAATACTACTTTAGGTGTATTTGTGAATTCGGTTTAGAGTTCCTAGACCCGCACACTTTTTTCACTTATGTTTGAGGTCTTAGCACTTGGTTCACTTTTCAGAATTAAGCAGTCAAGCATCAATGAATTTTATTGCACTTCAGGATGATCCTGATAGGGATGTGACTTATAGAAGAATTGCCAAATTATACCTTAGTGACATTCTACAGTCCATAGATTATTCTCCACCAGCATAAATTGGCGAGAATGAATAGGGTCTTTCCTTTCATTGCCATTACTTATCACCAAGAGAAGTCAGAATGTACAGTTCTGGAGGTTATTATCCCAAACTGATAATAAGAAAGTAACTAAACACTATTAAGGTCCCACAAACATTTGCTAGGTTGTCCTTCTCAATGCATGTGCAGGCTGCATCCTGTCCTTGTTTTTGAGCCAGGGTTTATAAATAAGTAGATTTATATCAATAGAACTGTATATTTTACGCAAGAATTAAATGCTTTATGATATGAGTCATAACCAGTTGTAAACTTTGGTGGCAATATGGGTTTGAAACTCGACAGTTCTCTTGTATTTGCTTCCTAGGTTTCTGCATGCAAGTGATGACAGGTAGGACTGAATAAACACTGCCTTTTGACTTCTAGCATTTAGTAACTGAGGAGTTGTAGAGTCAACAAAGCCGTAAGTCTCTTCACTAATCTGTGGTTCTTCTGAAACTATTATCTGAAACCTACAGCATCCCACCATGAAATATTTGGTAAATTTATGTTGTGACGTGTGGCAGCATGTAAATAATTATAACTTCTCTGCAATAAAACATATTTATATGAAAGTGATTTGTAGTGATGTGTGTACTGTTCATCTATCAGAAATTGAATTGTTTATCCAATCTACCTTAGGAGTTTTCACATAAATCTTTAATTTTGTTATCCTTATGCACATACATCTTCATATTACCCATCTTCAGGAATAGGAGTTTAGCCAAATGTAATCCCAAACATACAGGTTAATCATTTGTTTCCAATAAAACCTATTTACCACTCTAGATTTAAGAATGCTCTACCTAAAGGGAAATTAATTCAGCTACCTTTTTCATTTGTTTCCTCAGTGCACATACAAGACCATCTGCTAAACAGTGAAGATACAAAGATAAAAATACTTGAAGAACACTTAAGCCTAGAAGAGTATCCAGTCACTGGTATGATAATACACAGATGAATGTAACTGAGCCAAGAGTCAAGGAAGATTTAATAGTTCAATAGAGGGTTAAATTCTGCAGACATTAGAGATGGATGGGTGAATATGAGGCCAAAAGTTACACTGTGCACAGCTTTGCATGAATGCTTCAGTTAGCTACAGCTGTAGCCCATGGGAGCTAGCAAAAGGCTTTAAGTAGGGGCATAATCAAGCCTTGTATTAGAAGGAGCATTTGAAAAGCATCCCAGAAATTGATGAAAGTGAAAGAGACTAGAGACAGTGGACCAGTTAGAACACTAGTGTGAGTGTCATGGTAAGAAAGATGAGGGCCTGAGGAGAGGGGTTCCATGTATCTAATCAGAATCACATCTCTGAATGAATTTATAGCTTTATTATACTCACATGAAGTGTGGAAAATCTGAATGATTACATTTTGGCTAATCTCAAAAACTGTAAAAGTCCTCTCTGAAGATTGGTAGATGTCATACCATCCTATCATAAGAAATATGTAGACTAGATCCCATGTTCATGCTGTGGGAAACCTTGAAACTAAACTGGGCTGGAAAAGAACCACTAATGGGTTTGCTGCAGTGTAGACTTTCTTTTCTATGTGGAAGTGAAAGTTCTTGGGGTCACCTCCAGAAAAAGAAGCAGGAAGGGTGAGAGGATCAGGGAGAGAGCTATGTCCCCCACCATATCCTTGCACCTCTTTCCTTAAATGAAGCAGAGCCCTCGCCCCTTCCCATCTGTCCACACCACTCTGCATGCCACATTGTGGGCCCCTATGAACAGAACTCTTATGAAATCTGTGGCTAGAGCTCAGTGGACACCCCTAAGACACTAACAGGAAAAGTATTCAGAGATGAACAGGCATGAAGGTCAAGTCTACTGTGTATTCTCATGTGACAAGAAAGACACAGTTCTTTAGTTATTGGTGAAATTGCTCAGTTGATGGTTGTATTATTTTTTCATTTATGCTCATAGTGTTAGTCACTGTTATTTTCTAAATTTATAACCTTTTAAAAATGCCTCGGAAATACTCTTATCAAAAATGCAGTCTATCACACAAAAAACTAATAATGCAAAATCTATTGTTCTGAAAAATGGCAAGTTATTTAAGATTTTCTTTATTTCAATATACTCTATTCTTCTGAATAGTTACAAAGACAGAAATAATATCTTTCTAATTTTGGCTATTTTCTCCTCAAACGTTTGTTTCTAGGAAAGCACAAGAGCCAAGTTTGAGTCCATTGTGCATCTAATTCAGTGTTAACTGGTTAGAAGGCAGATAATGAAATGCATGAATCGGTTCATAATTTCCCTCTCTTCTCCTGTGATTTGAAAATAGTACATTGCCAGAAAGAGAACAGTCTGATCAAATGAAAATGGAAAATGATAGATAAATAGGAAAATGTTTGTGCTGCCCAGTACTTACAAGCTTAAAAAGAAAAATAAATTATGCACAAATAAAAGGCTCATGACAGTTCTTGAAGAGCATGCTTTCAATTTCAATTCAACCAACAATAGAAAAGGGAAAAATCCTCTTTTGTACACATGATAGAAATATTATAGTTTTCCTCAGACATACCCAGGGATTTTATTCCACGTCTTTTGTATTTGCTCTTTAGTCCACCTGAAATCCTTTCCATCTCACTATCGACATCTTATGCCTGTTTCCCATGTGAAACATTTTCTGGTGTCCCACGTCAGAATGGATTCCTGCTACCTCAGCTCACTTGAGAAAGTGCTTAAGATTCTTACTGGCCAACTTACAATTTACCTTCATACTTCTCTGAATCATGTGCTAGAGTGAGAATTCAATACATAGTTGCCAAATTAAAACGGTTGACTACCAGTCATTGCTTAAAGTACGTTTGAAGGGAAAGAGAAATTCTTGCTGCAGAATTGCTAAGAGGTGAAGAATTAACTGGTGTTCCATAGAAATTTTGGCTGGTCCTAGAAAATACATGGATTATGACTAAACCACATTAATTCTAACTTTAGTTTTATAACATAAGTGCTGATTTACCCATCAGTAGGAAAAAGATGCCTAAAATTTAGACCATGGCCCAGTTTTTCAGAGCTATAAGAGATATCCCCATATGTCATAAAAAGTAAGCAGTATTTAATGAGGCCATAGGAACTTGCTTTTAGTTATTTGACTATTTCTTGGAAAATAAAGTATTGGTGAGGTCCATATAAAACATTTACATAAAGACATTCTTATGCTAGACTGCCAAGTGTTTTTCAGAAATGAGATCTTTAGCTTCAATAAATATTGATATTTGACTTTTTGAATTTCCCATGCATGTTTATAATTTTTGTTACATACGTTATATAGTAGTCACTTTATGTGTGAATAAAATGTGTTCCATGTGTGAACCAAAATATACAGGATACATGAATACACACACACACACATATATACATAAAGCTTGTGGGCAATTGAGAAAATATATAAAAGACATCAAAATTTGCCATATAGTGCAGATACTGAAAGGTTCCAAAAATATTTTCCTCCCTTTGCATGTTAAAGATTAGTAGCTATAGGCATATATGGTGAATAATTTAACTCATGGATTTACCCCTTTGCTACCTCTAATGTTATATACAGCAAATTGCAGAACAGTGATTATTGATGTTACTCAGACCAACAGTATCAGAAAAGTATAAATAAATAAGGGTAGAGTCAGAGTCAAAGGATGGCTTGTAAAGAAACCACTTTGTTACCAGTGTGGAAACTGTAAATAAAGTTGCTCAAACCTAACCCTAACCAACTTCAAAAAGTCAGTGTCAGAACCATCTGATTAAGAGTCAGAAAGTAGTCTTCTAACTTTTATCTGGAGTGTTGAAAAGTTATGAAAGACTGATATACAAGTGCTCTAAGGGAAAGAACTGGAATAGGGAAAAGGAGAAATGGAAGAAAGGAAAAGATCATATGTACGTTGGTTTACACATATAGCTGTATGTATGTATATGTGTGCAAGATAGATGACATACTACTGATCTCTGTTCATTCATCAAAACGTACAGTTCATGCTGTCATTGTTTTGATTATTTGACCTTTTTTTATGCCTAGATCATGTAACCTGAACAACTACCTCTAAGATCACAATAGGGAATGTATTAACTAGTGTTCATTTCTTAGTGTTGTTTTTTCTTGTTTTTTGCTGTTTTTTTTTAAGTTCTGTATCATTTCTATCTTTTTTTCTGTTTTGTTTTTAAAATAAAAAAAATGTGCAAATGCACAAGTGTTTAACAACAAGCACACACAGCCCTCACCCAGCAAAGAGGCAGAAGAGCCCTTTGTTTCCCCACTCTGGCTCCATCTGGCTTGTGCAGTTACCCAAAGCTGTGTTCCTTCCCCAGCAGTTAGCGACCCAAGAGGCACAGGAAGGCCAGAGCAAATCAAGCTTCTCCTGCTCCATGTATCCACTTGCTTTCATTAACTCTATGTTTTTAATGATTAAGTTTTAAAACATATGCAAACCATCAGTGTAAAAGTGTATAGAAACAAATACCGTAAAAACACATTTTAAAAACCATGTGTAATTTGGAAGATATTTCATTGTTATTTTATAACATGTAAAAATAGTGGTAAATACTGCCGGGATGGAACAGTGGGTGGAAAAACAAGAAGTCCAAGATCTGATTCTGAAATGTGCCAGCAGGTATGTATTATTGGGAAAAATTTCTTCCTGTGTTTACATTTCTTACCTCAACAAAAAGGTTTGAATTAGATGGCATCTCAGGACCCTGTACGTGTATTACTAACAGTGTGTGTGAGTGATTTCACTTTGAGATAAATTACTTTGCTAGAATGAATACAGCTAAGCAACCACTGCACACCTAGTGAACACTTGACACATTTATTTATTTATTTTAAAGAGACTAGAACAAAACAAAGCAAAACAAAACAGAATAGAGTCAAACAATATAGCATTTCAGAACAGAACACAAAGCTATACAGGTTTTCAAAACGTAACAGGAGATTAA
>RJWT010055634.1:0-10126 GCA_004365215.1 Cuniculus paca
GAAGTCTGGGGCCAACGTGCCCATCCTTGCACACTTCCTGCCCCCAGGTATATCCACACCGCTGCAATAGAGCGCTTCCTGAAGCCACCCTCCCCTATCCTGTCCCCAGTCCTGGAATTCAGCGTGACATTATGGGAAGAAGCCTGTCTGGGTGTAGGGGCGGGGTCGGGAGTGAGGTAGGCCTGCAGAGAATGTTGACAACAAAACTAAGCACATCAACCACAAAGGAGTCTTAAAAACAACCTTAGCCCAACTGTCTCCCGTCTGTGCCACCAACTTATCAGATCAGGTCCAGGTCAGGGGAGATGGGGGCCAGCTTGGCACATCGAGCTGAACCTAGTAAGCCCAGCACCTGGCTTCCAGCGCTGAAAGCAGCTGCCTTGGCCACCAAGCTCTGCAGTAAGTCTGTTATCCTGGCATCCCTGGGCTCTTCATGTATGACAGGGACATTCCCTGTCCCTGATTTGACTGCTGCTCCAGTCTCAGAGTTCTCTCAGAGGCAGACAAGGAGCCAATGCAGTTCATTAAGACAGGAGGTCAGATAACAGCCTGAGGCCTCCCTGGAAACCACACACCGCCCAGTGGCATGGAGCTGGCCAGGTCCCAGCCCTCCCAGGAGTGCCCAGGCATTGTGTTTCAGGGCAGCTCCACTTCACTGCTCCCACAGGAAGCAGACAGCTTGCTTCTACCTTGTTTTTAATTTCCAGAATCCTGTAATCCCCTTAGGAATATTCCTGTCTCCGTAACAGTCAGCGAGGCGGCTACCCACACTTCAGAGGCTTTGAACCCAACCCTTGTTAAGCCTGATGCTGGGATCTCGAGGCAGCAGGTGAGCAGGACTGAGGACCAGTGAACACAGCCTGCAGTCCAGGGTCGGCTGTCGTGGCTGGTCCCTGACGGAAGAGCTCCCTGGCGTGCCTTCGTGTGAAAAGGGGTTGTTCAAGTCACCTGGAAATAGAACTATGGGCAGGCCGCACCCTCCTGAAGTTTCTGGAGGGAAAACAGATTATATATACAATGTTTGTAGTGAGGGGTCTCATTTGGAGAAATGAAAACACATTCATAAAGGAGAAAACGACTCTGAAATTACTGGTTTTGAACAATCAGCTTGTGTGCTAGGGTTTTTAAACAGTGAAACACGTCTGCAGGCTTTCAAATTATATATAACATAAAATGATAGTGTATATCACATGTACATTATGTGTTTTGGTTTATAAAGTGCCTTTATAGGCCTGAACATTCATTTATTCATTTGAGCCCCTACAAGCACTCAGATACCATCACAGCCATGGGGGATCACAGACGTGAGCAAAGCAGGCAAAGCCCTTGCTGCCACTAAACTCGGCCTCTAGCTAGGGGAGACAGACCTTGCACTATGGACCAACGAATCTGCAAGTTGAGGTCAGGGAGTGCTAAGTGCTCTGATGACCAAACAGCAGGGTAAGGAGCACAGCTGCGTTGTTCACTTTGGTAGCCCCAGGAGGTTATTTAAATTTAAGTTTAAAAGACTAGGATGACATGAAATGTGCAGTACTTCCGTTGACTCCAGCCACATTTTTGGTGCAGCCACACTGGGGGTGGCATGAATGGCCACACATGGCTAGTGGCTGGGGGCATGAATGCAAATCATTTCCATCATCGCAGGAATTTCAATAGAATGACAATGGGCTAGAGAGTGAGGCCTCTCGGAGGAGGTGCCCCGAGATGAAGCCTAAAATGACAAAAAATCAAGAGGTCTCAGGTCTAGTAGGGGTGATCAGTGTGGTCAGATGATTCTAGGCACTCTAGGGTAAAAGTCCAAATCTATGCATGGGTTTGGCAAGTTTTAGGAACAGAAAGGAGGATGGTGTGACTGAAGTGCAATGAGCTGGGGGTGACATGAGTGGCAAAAATAAGGTCAAAAGTAGTAAGAACAGGCAATACCTGTTAAGTTCTTTCTATATGCCAGGCATCTGTGAGGTAGGTACTACAACCCTCATAAATGAGAACTATCATAGAGACACTTGATTAAAGTCACATAACTATTGAGGGAACAGGGCAGAGCTCAGCTGGGTGGTGAAGCCACAGAGCACTTAGCCATTGGACCACACTGTCTCCAGAGTGGGGGCTGTATCGTGGACTGATCTGATGTGGTGGAGTCATTGCAAGTTTTAAGGCAGGAGAGTGATCCATGTACTGCATCTGTTCATGGGGAGAATAGATCTTGATCTTGAGCATTTATAGGGTCAGACAGGTACTGGCATGCAGGGATAATTATGGCTTCCAAATCAATGCACTCTGAGACACTGGCTTTGGATGTAGGGTGTTATGGCTTGTAGCTGGATGTCCCCTCAAAGCCTCATGCAGTCATAGGTGGGGCTTTTCTGAGGTAGCTGGTCCTAGGGTATGTGACGCTGGAATCAAGGATGTGATACAGGATTTGATTCATGGTATGATGCTAGGATTAAGCCTGCTCCACCCTGGGTGTGAGTGCTGTCTGCCCTGAGGGTGGGTAGCCTGGGCACGATATAAGGGACAGAGAGAGGTTGCTGCTTACCGTTGTAGTTTGCTGCTGCTGCTTGCTGCTTGTTGCCTGCTGTCTGGCAAAAACTGTTTCTCCTCTTTGATGCCCCTCCACCATCCTACCCTGCCTTGGAGCCAGCCAACTATGAACTGAAACCTCTAGGAACTGTAAGCCAAATAAACCTTTCCTCCTTTAACTTTGAGTTTTGGAAATTTTATCTCAGCAAGGAGAAAAGTAACTAAGACAAAGAATCTGCCTGTTCTAAATTCCTCCTGTAAGAAGGAATGAAATTGACAAACCTCCCAGGGAGAAAGCAGAAATGTGACTTCATATAACTACCCCCATCCCCAGCCCACCTCTGAAAACAAACCTGAGGGGGTTAAATAAAACACAACTTCTAACCACCTCCAGCTCTTCACACTTTCCTTGACCAAATCCCAACTTCCCTGGGCTAAAGCGAACAAGATAGCGTGACTATTGTTTCCCTCCCAGCCCCAGCTACCTGCTGTGGTGGCCTGTTCTGAGGTGCAGGTTCAAGTCAAGGTCACACTCTGTAGTAGTCCCCACATTTGACACCCTTTCCTCTTTATGTCAAGGTATTTAACCTCTGTGACTGCCGTTCTTCATCACTAAAATGGAGATAATTACGGTTAACTACTGTTCTGTCTCATAGCACTGTTGTGAGAATTAAGTTAAGTTAGAATGAAAGAAGTCAAACAGAACAGTGATAGCCAACTATGGTACCATATTATCCTTACTGGAAGGACAAGAATAGGAAAGGAGGTGGCCATAGCTAAAGCCCAGTCTCAAGGGTACGGTGAACATGGATCCTTGAGTCACCCAGGAAGCAATTACCCTGAAGCCCCTGTGGGTTAGTCAGAGGATTCTCACGAGCTCTGGGTGCTGCCCCAGAAGTCACTTTGTAGGCTGGAAGAACCCGTCCCCCCAGCCTTGGCTGCAGTTCCTGCCAGCTTAGTGTTGCCCAGAGCTTTGGGTAGCCCGGCGGCCCCCAGCCCGAGTCCTACCTTACCTCTCTCCCTGGCTTCCAAGCCAGCTTGGGTCAGATGCAGCCGCTCCTTTGGGTGATAATGAAGGACGAGACTTCCCAGTTTGGTGCGAGGAAGTTAACAGTCTGTCAGGGGAAACCAAGGCTTCTCTGATTGTGTCCCAAAGTAAGTAACTAGGGCCTCGGGCTGGGTGGATTGGGTCTGCAGTGTCCCCTGGAGTCATCCGTGACTGCAGAGCTAAACACCGCCCATGCGCCCAGATGCTTCTTGGCCTGTTGTCTCAACAGCTGATGATATATTTCTAAACAGCAGTGACTCACAGGACAGCAGTTCCCTTATTCACCAGTGAAGTTTTGTGAAGATTAAGCCATTCTCTCAGGTAAAAGACAGTCTTAACTTTTCAATAGGGGCAGAGGGAGGCAAACCAGTTGTGATTAGAGCACTGATTTGGAGCTGGTTGTCTGGGTTTGAATCCTGTTCCACTGCTTGCAGAGTGCTGTCATCGTAGCTAAGCAGTTTGTTTGTTACTTATTTTTGTGGGACTGGGGATTGAACCCAGCACACAGTACCACCAAATTATATCCTCGTCCCTTTTTAAAATTTTGCCCAGGCTGGATTCAAACTTGCAACCCTCCTGCCTCAGGCTCAAGAATAGCTGGGATTACAGGTATGCACCACGGCACCTGGTACTTGGATTTAACCTGTCTGTGACTCAGTGTCTTTATCTGCAAAATGGGAACAATAATAGTACTTATTGAAGAGGTTAAGATAAGGGATAAATGAGCTAATATCTACACAGAGCTTAGAACTATCCTGGCATATAGTAAGTTCTTGTATCATCAGTGTTTGATAAATAAATGTCAGTAATGGGGAATCAGTCATGTAAAATCTGTGTAATGCAATACTATATAGCCATTAAAATCTCTATAGCAGCATGGAAATACATTTACGATCTATGACTAAGTGAGAAAATAGATTTTAAAACAAACTGTAAAGGAGCCGGGCCTCGTGGCTCACGCCTGTAATCCCAGCACTCGGGAGGCTGAGACAGGCAGATCGTCGTGAGTTTGAGACCAGCCTGGGCTACAAAGTGAGCTCAAGGCCAGCCTGAATGGCATAGTGAGACCCTGTCTCAAAAACAGGGCTGGGGATCTAGCTCAGAGGTCTAAGCACCTGCCTGGCAAGTGCAAGATCGTGAGTTCAATCCCTGGTGCCGCAAAAAAACAAAACAAAACAAAAAAAAACTGTAAAGTATACCATTATAATTGAAAAAATGAAAGTAATGCTATATAAATTGAAAAAATATACTAATATATAAATATAAATATATATATATAACAAAAGGATATTTCCTGCTTTCCAAATTTTACGTATTGTTATTTGAATAATTTACAAAAGTAAAAATTATTTGAAAAGCAATCAAATGCACTAGTCATAACCCAGTTTAAGTGATCATGCTTTAAAATAATAACAATCCTGATGTTCCCCAGCCCAGATCATTGAGGGCTCCCCCTAGGGCGGCTAGGGCTGATAGGTGACCAGCACCACATGCATTAGAGATAGAGCAAATGTTATCATCAAAAACAAAAAGAAAATAAACCACATAATATTAAACGTATATGGTTATATGGTACCATCTTCCTTCTGGGAATAATTAAAAGCTAACTGGACTGATGCAGCCAGACTTGAATCTTACCTAGACAGCAGCTAACCTGCATACGTAAAACAAAACAAAGCAGCTGGTATCAAAGCAATAGGCTGAGCGTGTTTTGCAAGGCGATGAGTGCAAAGAGAGTCATGAAGTTGTGAGCACAGACAGGATGGGGCGGGGAGGGGGAGCATTCCTACACTCACTGAGTCAGAGGTTTCAAGGAGGAAATGGAACCTCGGGGGCTGCTTAAATAAAGGAAGGAGATAAGCATCTCATTTTATTGCTCACTTGTGTAGAACGTGAATGAAGAAAAGAATAACTAGAACTAACCCCTGAACCATGACCCTTTGGAAATGGGCCAACTGCTCTAGTCTGTTACCAAGCCACTTCTCACTTTGTACCGGAGCCTTGCAAAGCCATTTGACTTCCAGCACCCCGCATCTGGATCCTAGTGGCTGAGACTAATGTCAGGTCGAAGCTGTGTATGCCAGGGCAGGCAGCAGAATGAATCTAAAAACATCTTAACTTGCTTCCAACGTGCCTTGTTCGACTTTGCCTGTTTCTTTAATTTAACATTCATCATTTCCCATTTCCTTTCCCCCTAATCCAAACAACAGTGGATCCTTTGCAAGTTGTCATTGTCTTTTTCATTTCTATGTATGTAGCTCATAGCCCCCTTCCCCAGCATCCCATTCCTCTCTGTGGATGTGAAGGACTTTAGAAGAAAATTGAAATACTAGTAGCAAATTGTTAAACTGGGTAGTTGAATAAAACTTTCGGCTGACAGAAACCAGTTTCAGTTCTCCCTTCAATCTTTTTTCAAATGTTAGCACCATAGAGTACCCCACAGAACTTAACCTATTCACAAACCACATGGATATCCACATGGAAAAGAGCACAGTAATTTCCCACACACCTGAATTGACTGGAATTGTTTCTTTTTTTCCCAAAGAATAAAGGGATCCAGGAAGCTGTCTTTGTCTTACCAGGTTAGGACCAGGCCACAGGCAGAAGGCTGTTTTATTTTTAAGAGGGAGTTGGCAGTGATTAGAACATCCAGATGATTTTTGTTGTATGCGTGAGGATCAGCTGCTAAGTTTCAGTTTGCTAAAACAGGGGTCACAAATGTTGTACCAGAAGTGACTGCATATTTGAAAAAGGTGATAAAAAATCTCTAGGAGAAATGATGTAATAACCTAAACAGTCATTGTTTTCTTTTGGAAAAGGAAGACCTAGGACCCCTGATGAAGTCAGAACTCACCCCACCCAAGGCATCTGGTTCACCCCATAAAAGAGAGGCACAAAGGGAGTCTATGGTGCCAGGACAGAATGCTCATGACTGCTCAGGTAGGTGGTAACACCGGATCTCCTGGAACTGGGTACGTTCCCCTCATCTGACCTCAAGAGTTGGAGAGGCAACACTGATTTACTGCTGCATTTCTTTTCCTTTTTTTTTTTTCCCTGTCCCTCCCAGTCTGCGGTCTCTTCAAAGGATATTCAAGGAAAAGAGAGGTTAATGCATCTGCCCAATTAGGAAGTGGTTTTGAATAAACGCTGATGTTCTGACACACACTTTGTCTTAAAATTGGTTCCTTGTGCTTCCGTGGAACAGGGCTGCAGTCTGTGGAGGTGTTTGCCAGTGGCTCCCAGAATGTGGAAGCCTCCTCAGAATAGGCGACGCTGCTTTTGATTTGATCGTGTCCCCTAAAAGTTCATGTGTTGAAAACATAATCCCCAAATTCACATACTAATGGTGTTTGAAGATGGAGCCTTTGGGAAGTCATTAGGATAGATGAGTTTGTGAGGGCGGGCTTCTACGATGGCACTAGTGCTTTCACAAAACGTGAGAGGACTGAGCTGGCTGCTTGCTCTGTCTCACTGTGTGATGCCTCCTGCCATGTTGTGACACCACAAGAGGGCCCTCAATGGACACTGGCACTGCGTTTTGGACTTTCCAGTCTCCAGGCCTGTGAGCTAAACAAACCCCTGTTCTTCATGAATTGCCTACTCTCAGATATTCAAATATTCTTATAGCAACAGAAAACCAACTAAGATATTGTGCGTGAAGAAGTCTTGAACTGTTGTTAGATAAGGATCGATGGTGGGATAAGCCTCAGCAGACAGCCCCTCCCTCACTTGTTTTTTAGAACAGCAAGAACAAGGGAGGGAAATATCTCTTGGACTAGAGATAAAGAAAAGAAAGAGGACTGTTTAATAAAAAAACTATTGTGTTGTTTTAAAAAAACTCTATGATTTACAAGATTGTAGATGGAGAGGGCTCTATTTGATCAATTCAAATACCCTATTAGGATAAAGGCTTTGCTCTTACCATAGTAGATCTATTGCTTGATGAGACATCATATAATTCACATCTCTGCCTTAAATATATACTTTTTTTTGGTGGTGCTAGCAATCAAACTCAGGGCTTTTCACATGTTAGGCAAGCACTCTACCCCTGAGCTACACCATTAACCTCTATCGTACATTTTCTTAAAAAAGAAAAAATACACATAATTATCTTCTATAATCAATTCACAAAATGAATGGACCTGTTCAATGTCTGCAAAGTTGCTCTGGAGGACCTTTAATAGCTTTCGATTCTTTGCAGAAGGGAAAAAAACCAAACCAAAACAAACCAAACCAAAACAAAACACAAAAGTCAGGCTAGCTTGACCAAATCCATGAAGGAATCAAATAAGAATCCAAGTGTCCTGGGATTTGTAAAATAGTAAACCCATTCTCGGTGGGATAAGAGATTGGAAGGTAGGAGGATGGGAGCCAAGGCAGGCTGACCAAGAGGTGGCTTCCCTCCCTGGACTTGTGCCCCTGTCTCCTTCTTTGCACTGGAGGCATCAGCCTGGCAAGGCTGGAAGGCATAGCTATCCTGTGTCTGCAGGCCTGGAGCTGGGGAAGCATCGCCCCTGTTGCCCCATCCCTGGGAGAATTTCAGGGGTACCTTTCAGTAAGTAGACCCAAAACCCCAAAGTAACTAATTTAGAAGACCGGTGGGGAAAGGGTTTATTTCATCTTGGCTAATCTGAGAACCAACTGAGCACATCTCTAATATTTAAACTGAAAATTTCTTTACCACTCTGGGAACCCTTCCACAAACAACATTAGCTCCCAGTGATGGTTGTGATCCATCCACAGGCCTAGTGTCCAGCAGCCAATTCAAATCCCATGAGCCATGACTGCTGTCCAGCTCTGTGCGAGCTGCTCCCCTAATCCCAGTCATCTCTTACTCTGAACCTTTTTATTTTTCACCAAAGTGAATGTAGTGGTCAGTTTTCCATTACTATAACAAATATGTGAGGTAATCAACTCACAAAGAGAACAGGCTTATTTCAGCTTATAGTTACAGAGGTTTCAGTCCATGCTTGGTAAGCCCCACTGGTTTGGACTGTGTCAGGCAGCACATCATGACAGAAGTATGTGGTGGAGCAGAGCCACTCAATTCATGGCCAGAAAGCAAAAAGAGAGAGGAAGAGCCTGGGGTCATACAATTCCCTGAAAGGTCAGGCATCCAATGACCTAAAAGCTTCCCTCTAGGCCCTACCTCTTACAGTTTCTGCCACCTCCCAGTAGTGTCATGCTTTTAATACATGGAGACCAACCCTTTAATACATCGACTTTTGGAGAATGCTTATCCAAATCATAGAACTGACTGACCCATTCCTTGAGCTCTTAACAAATAATGTTTCATGATTCTGTTTCTCAGGCTATCCAAACACCAGTATCTCCAAGAGCCACCTTCATCTCCAATGCTCTTCAAGTGACCATTTCTCAGCTTTTTTTAGGCTTCTCTGTGCATCCATTACTTATTCCTTCTCCATCCTTGCCCCCTGTATTAGTTAGCTTTCTTGTTACTGAGATACACTAACACATTTAAAGGAGGAGAGATTTAATTTGGCTCACAGTTTGGGTGATTCAGTCCATGGCTGGTTGGTCCCGAGGCAGGAACATCATGGTGGGAGGTCATGGCACAGCAAAGTTGCTTAGTTCATGGTGGCTGGGAAGCAGAACAGGGGAATACTGCCAGAGAGTAAGGTGCTAGGGATCATAATAGATCCTAATGTCATACTTATCCATGACCCACCCAGGAATACCCAGAAGTGAACTCCACCAATCCCCCAGGCAGATCTCAAAGCCAATCAAATTGATACTCCACTTTAACCATTCTACTCTCCCCCCATTTTCCTCCCCTGACACTGTCCTTTCTGTTCTCAGCTACTGTCCTTTCTTTACTGGCTCTTTCTTCTTCCTGCCACTAGCTACCCCTAGCCTTCTGTCTCCAGTTCCTTTTTCTGTTTCCCACAGTCTTTCTATGTTCTCTCCTTTCTGTGCTGCCTACCTATCACTCCCACCACATCCCTGACTCCTAGGTACCTGGATGGATATCACAGGGAGATGGAGAGCAGCCCCCAATGAGGACAGTTGAGTTGATTTCTAATGGGTTTTACACAACTCTGACAAAATTCATGATTAAGGCCAAACAATACTGTTTAGAACTGAGTCGCTGCCCTCTTCTTCTCACTAGTCTGAGAATCTGGACTTCCTCAGATTCTTCTCCCAATGCTGATTCCTTAATAATCTGATGTTTCATTGCTTTTAAAAACAAATTTCTTAGTATATACAAAGGCCACACCCAACAGACCTGTGTGTCTGAGAAAAAGTCACAGATGCAACATGGTCTGGTCCTCACTGACCTTCTAGCCTCATATGGTGCCCTGTTTGTTTTCTGATTCCTTGCTACACTGGTTGTTCAGTTTCTCAAGTACACTGTGTTCCCTCCTTCTGAGGAACTTTGATCATGCTGCTCCTTCTGCCTGGAAACCCGGCCCACCCCCTCCATGTAGTTAACTCCTTTTGTTAGTTATTTCTTCTTAGTAATAAATTACCCCCAAACCTATCAGTTTAAAACAAAAATTTGTTATCTCACATTTACTTTGGATTACAAATCTGGGA
>RJWT010055635.1:0-10067 GCA_004365215.1 Cuniculus paca
ACTCATGCGCAGTGAGGGTGTTTAAGTGAGTTATTTCTTTTATTGAGCAACATAAATCAAAATGCATAAATCTGAAGAACATAGTTCCATGAGGTTTTGCAATTGTCTGTACACACACAAATGGACATAAACATGGGATGCAACGTATTTACCTTGTTTCTGTGACAGCTTTAACAACCAGGAGCTCAGGGGCACAGTGAAAGCCCACATTACTCTGCACCAGGAAGATGCTGAGACCCTCAGCCAGTGTCCAGTAAGGGCACCAAGCAGGCCTATATCGATCTTTTTTAATCCCGTCTAAATGTAGACTCTTATCAGCTTCCCACTCCTGTTCCCTTCCCCTCCCTCCTCTTCTGTCGGCAAAATAGTTTGTTATGGATTAGAGATAAAAATCAGTGTCCACTGAAAGACACGTCAAGACTACCACCATGGGAGGCCTTCAAAGCATACCAGGCCACATCAGACCACAGTGTGAAAAGACTGCCTGTCACAGGGCCAGCCCATGCCCACCAACTTGCTTCTCCTATTTTGCATGAATAGAAAGGTTTTTGCCTCCAGACCAACTAGGATGCTCCCTTCCTCCCCTCTCCTGGATGAAAAGAAACAGGTAGGATTTGTGGTACATAGTGTGTAGGGTCAGGAAGGCAGGGGCAGCCTACCATGGCTCTGCTTAGTAACTCCTTTGATGATATCGTCAGTGAATGATCTTCAGCAGAACTCATCTCTCCTGCGTCCTTTCTCCTTATTTCAGGCTCATCTGTATGTCTTTCTCTGTTGGGTGATGCGGGCTGGTGAGCCATAAACACGTTTGCCCCCTCTGGACATAGGGAGCACATAGAGGCAAGAATGTCTTCATTTCATGTTTCTCAATCGGCTTTCTAATAAAATTTATGTTCACATATCCCAATGCTCAACACCTATTTGCTAACAAATGATGTTTATCAATGAGTCAGAAATCCATGACCTCATGATATAATTAAATTTCGTGTTATAATTACACTTGGACATTAACTACATATTTTGCATAATCAATACTTCTTTTATCTACATCATTGTCTTAGCATTAAAAACAACAATAAAACAAAAATGAAAAAACAAAGCTGTTGGAGTTTCCCAAGGTATCCCTAACTTCAGATAGTGTTTACATTTTGTGTGAATTGTTTTCCACCCTTTATTTTCCCAGCCAAAAGCTATCAGCTTCACCCAGAGGATAAAACTGCTGCTGCAGCAAAAAAAAGAAAAAAGGAAAAAAAAGCGAAATGAAGTATAGTTTTCAAAGCTGCTCTGTGTTGCTCATGACCCAGAGTAATATAATCCCAATTAGATGATGACATTCTGAAGCCACCAAGGCCACTGCATTCACTTGTAGGTTTCCAAGGGAACCTGTGAGAATGCACAAGTGTCAAAACCAGATTTTTCACCTGAGAGGGTTTGGTGTTATGATTTCCGAGATTAGCAAATGCAGCTGTATGTGGCCTTTCCCACACTGCCAGGTAAACAGCTGCTCCCCAGTCCCCAGGGTGCTCCTGAGTCCCTGTGGGACTTGGGAAGATGCACTCTGACTCGGTAGGTCTGGGTGTGTAACAAGCTCCCAGGGGAGGCTGAAGGTGCTGGCACATGGACCATTCTCCGATCAGCGAAGAGTTAAAGAAAGTTATTTCAAAGCACTAGAATTTTTCAGGTTGCAGGCAGAAGTGAAAGGGAGGGTGGTGTAAAGGTACATTGCCTCGTGTTTCCTGCAGCTGTCATGGGAAAGTGAACTCAAGGTATGGGATTCCTGTCTTTTAAGCACTGTCTCTCTGACATAACGTGTCCCAAGTGAATTTTCAAAGACTTGCCCAGAATTTTGCTCTCTTGGCTCTCATGGAAATTAACTAAGGTCTTGCTAGTCTCTGCTTTGAAAAAAGTATTTCTCTATATTTTTGTGGGAACCTGCATCCCATAATAACAGTGCTTCTCAGCAGGAGCAACATGAAAGCAAATTAACCCCTTAAATTACAGGGAGCAGCCCATAGTAAACTCAGCCTAGGCTGGAGTAGCACCCTGTTCTTCTTTTTCATGGGCACAGAGCTCTTTTAAATCAATGAAATCTGTGCAGGAGGGGAAGGCCAGCAGGTCTTGCTTCTCTCTTGGTGGCTGTGATTGAACTAAATAAGGTCAGATGGAGGAGTATGAAAAGCTATACATCAGAGGAGAGAAAGGCTAAGCATGGGAAGGAGAAAGGAGCTGCCTCCTGCTGGGCACCTCTTCCTCCCACACCCCCACACCTCTCTACTGTGTAACATTTGTACACCACTCTATTCCCACTTTGCAGGTGCTACCCCTTCTTACTTTCTCAGTGAGGAAACAGATCTAGAGAATGTAGACCCTCAGCTTAAGGTTCTACATTAATTAAACTGCAGAGCTTGGAGATGGGAACTCAGCTCTTTCTGATCCCAGAAATGTTGGTTGGAACTGTTTCCCAGACTCCTAGACTGAGCAGTCCCTGATAATTTATAGGCAGAGTTGAGCCTTCTACACTGTGTCTGGCATCCAGGACCTCAGTCTTTGAATTGTCGCATAAATGAGTGAATAATTTCATACCTCTTAAATCCTTAGACCCCAAGAAGAAGCCAAAATTGTTTTTAATAACTGTGTGCCATGCCATACAGAGTCACACAATGCAAATTTCACATGCTTGGGAATCCGTGATCAAGGCAGATGATGATGCATGTGGATTAGGGCTTCCTATCTTCTGTAGAAACTTGATTGGTATATGTCTCTTTCAAAAGTTTGGAGGAGGTACTTCCTCCCCAAATAGCAGGTCTAGTAAAAGGAGCTAAACTCTTCAGTAGTGTCAGTTCTTAGGTGCTGTGCATTTCATGAGAGCTTTAGTAGGTTTCCTCAGAGCAAAGAAAAGAAGGGAGGCAGTGGGTCAAATAAAGTTTAGCTAAGAAGAAAAACTGGACATGAGATAAGGGGGAGTGATGTGGGCTTTAGTTATAAATATGCATATGCTAAGAGGATCTTTGCATTTCTGGGGTCCAACGAGAAAGATAACTTTAAAAAAATAAGAACAAGTCATGGTTCTGTAACCTAGAAGAATTAGAAAACAGTGTGGAGTGTATATTCTGCAATGAAAAGTGAGGTCACTATCCCTGTTTTGTTGACCCTGATATGATTTTTTTCTTTTTGCCCTTGGAATCTCTACTAGCATTGGTGTTGCTGTCCCAGATAATGAAAGAAAATGAAACTTCTAGACAAATAAGCAAAAAAGACACACACAGGAGCATACACAGAAACACACACCTGTACATGAACACAGACACACAGAAAACAATGGAAAGCAAATGCCACCACCCTGAGTGAAAATGATGAGTCAGAAATTGCAATCATCTTCCGTTAATAATGCTACTAATAATCTATGTCCTCAATCACTTGGTTTCATTTCCCATACCCACTGAAGAAAATGGCTCACAATATTTGCCTGGTACCTAGGAGACTCAACTTTTTTTGTGGGATCGAGGAATGAGAAGCCAACAAATGCTTGCCCCAGAAACCAAAAGACTGGGGTCAATATGGGAAGAACTAGTGCTGCCTAGGAAGAAAAACAAAAATCTCAAATCAGTAAAGAGCTCTTCTATTATCCCATGATGATCTAGAAGAAACAGATCATGATGTTCCATGTGTTGGTACAAATACCTCTTGAAATTTCTTTCATTTGTCTCTGTATGGGACAACTCATTGTTTCTCCCTTCTTCCTACATTTCCAACTCTCATCCACTAGAGTACATTATAATCATTTACTTTTTGTCAATTTGGTGCTAGGAATGGTGCTCCAGAAGTTGAAGTATATGAGAACATGTGTTTTTTAAAACAAGGGCCTCTGACCATAGGTGAAAATAGCTATTGGTCACGAGGATGTACTGGGAGTCAAGTCAATCACATGTAAAATAAAAGGCCAAAAAGTTAATATGGATAATTGATAAATATGATGTTTGCAAAAACTCAAAATAGCAAGGGCAAAACCTTGTGAGGGTAGAGATGGACATGTTGTCAGTCCTTTTCCTTCAGCACATACTCCCCACCCAGCCCTCTCCAATTTGAAGGACTCTCCTCTGAAGAGTTTCCCACAATGATAACTTTTCCAGAATTTTTGACACTTTTACCATTTCAGTGGAGTATCTTGGTCCGTTTATTTTCTTAAGGCTGCCACCCTAGGGCAGTAAAAGAGATTGTCAGTGTTTTGAGATTTTCTCAAAAAACGACCAGCACTTTCCTTGTAGAACCCAGTTCTTTGGTTATCAGGACAAGTATGTCTTCGTTTTTCTTTCTTAAATCCTACAAAACAGTTTCCCACAGAAAGCATGGTTTTGAAAATACAAGTGAGGACTTGGAAGATGATTTTATTTTGATTTAGATTTCAAACAGGAGCAGATACTCTGAGGCCCTCCCATAATCTCCCCTAAGCTCTAAAATCATGCCAATTAAACACAACCTAGACAAGAAGTTGCTCACAGCACAACTGCAGCTTCCACTCCCTGAGAACAAGGACATGTGTGACTGTGTTGAGATGATCAGCTGCAATTGGTTGTGGGTGAATAGTTCTGACATGGGGCTCCTGCTGCTCTGTCCCACCTCCACAGTGGATGGGAGGGAGAGACTTAAGGATAGGAGGTACAGCTGAATGTGGAGTGATGGAAGTTGTAATAAGCCAAAGGAACAAGGCCCAGAGAGCTGATCCTGGCTTGCAACAACTAGCAAACTCCACATGACATAGGAACTGCATCTGGGAAAGAACAGTCTCAAAAATGCATCTGAAATTTTATTCTAACTTGTGAATTTAAAGGTGCGACATACATCTTTTATTAGCTGATTGTCCAAAGTCATCTATTTCACAAATGTGATTGGTAAGGGAAGACTTGGTAAAGAAGAATCAAGTAAAAATTGTGTATTGTGTTTAAGTGCATGATGGTGACATGCTTTTTATGTGAAAGCATTAAGTTAAAGGGGGCACCTTAACTACCATGTCTGTTGCATCTCTGTTGATTGAATGCACCCAAAATATGGTTTTAAATTTTAAATCTAGAATAAGCACTTTTTTTAAAAATTATTTTTGAGAAGGCACAAATAAATTACTCTGAGTGGAGTTAAGGCTCAGTGGTAGAATCCTTATCTAGCATGTATAAAGGCATGGATTAGGTACCTAGCACAGCCAAACAAACAAGCAAAGAAACAAACAAAAACAAAAAAGAAGGAAAAGAAAGATAGAAAAGAAACAAAAGGGGAAGAAAAGAAAATTAGCTTTCTATGAAGGATGAATGAACCCAAATTCCTGCTACCATGTTTAAACAGTGCTTACACAAAAACTTTGTAAAAGACAGACTAGGTGGACTACTGAGTTAAGAAACTACAGGAGAGAAACTCTCATCAAAATAGCATCATAGAAGATGCATTCTTTAGGAATCTCAGGACAAAGCCTTAATTAATTTTAGATTACCTTTTAAAACTTACATGTTTTGGAAAATTTCTTATCCTTCAATTTCTGAATAATTCAGAAATATATCCAAGAGTATTTACAGTTAACTCAGTTGGAATGATTTATAAAATAAAATAATAACATATAACTTCTTTAGCTTCCCAGAACATGTTAGTGTATATTAGTACATTTGTTCTCTTGAACCATTTTGTGATGTGTACATGCATGTATGCATGTGTGTGTGTGGCAAGACATCCTTTTGAAAAAGTCATTTCATTTCTTCCAATATCTGCAAATCGCTTTTTCCTCACAGTCCTCACAGTGAATGATAGGCCTTCCTACATGAGTTATATTGTGAGGACAGATCACCTGGCCCAGTGGTTCCTAAAATTTGTGTACATATTGAAATCATCTAGGAAATTTCAGAATATATAGTGTCCATGCTCAGTGTCTAGAGATTAGGATTTGTTGGTGAAGGTGTGACCTGGACTTTGGACTTTTTAAAATATCTCTTGGTGACTCTAATATGACGACAAGCCCAAAGTCATCCACCTAGATTCTTTGGGTCTCAGTTTCCTCAACCGAAAAGTGCAGGTGTGAGTGGAGTCCTGAGGAGGGTCAATGGGATAGGGTAGGAATCATAATTTGCTGATGCTCATTTAGTTTCTAGAGAACTCTGATCCTCTCTGAACCTTGTGAGAAGCCAAAAGGTGTTCTCTGATCAAATTACTTTGGAACCAAATGTGTAAACTACGTTGCTGGAATGAATGGTCTTTGCCTTTAAGGAATGAATCAATCAGGCTATAGACCCAGAATCAAGAGTGCCAGTTCAGGTCCACCTTTGCCACCCATACTTCTCAAGTCACTGCAGGTCATTTACCTCACCAGGCCTCAGTTTCCTAATCTGTAAATAAAAGAGTTGGCCTGTTCTCAAGCCAGACACCATAGGCTTCTATTCCAGGACCCCATGACCAGCAAATCCCTGAAATCACTTTTATTTTAAGATTCCATGAGTCAAAGGGAACCAATGATCTTATCTGTCTCACTCAAGACAGTGTGAAGGGAGTGCTTAATTGGTCTAATTTTACAATGAATCATCATTAGGCCTCTAGGCAATGTAGCTGTAGACTGTGATTCTTCTCTCTAGTGGTTGAGACTCATTTTACTCCTAAACATTTTTTAAAATATTATCTTCCTTATTGTTGCAAATAAAGACAGCAGAGCCTTAGAGAAGCTGATTCATAGCACTATTTCTCAGGCTCACAACTACAAAGGACAATCGACACAAGCTTTCCTTGCCTTCAGCTCTCTTTCTGCCAACAGACTTTCTGGACTTTGCCCAGGCTGTCTCTGGGCATCAATGAAAGCTGTATTCACTGCACTGGATATCCGAAGTGACTAACGGATAGAATATTTGTGCTGCCTGCAGTCACATTCAATGTCCTCTTATACCATCTACCCCTTTTCTTCATGCTAGCCTGGAAATGCGAGGAGCAAAAAAGTACAGCACGGCCAAAGAAAATTTAGTGACAAAGAGAAAGTACAAATGTCTGGCGAATCCAGTATTCCACCTATGTCTTGATGACTTACTAGTGGGACAGTTTTTAAGTGGTGCTCCTCTAAGCTAACCCTTTAATTCAGCCTTGCAAATTATTTAAATACCTATAAGTTAATCAGTTATTTTGAGAATAAAGAATTGTCCTTGATGCTTTAGATCAGCTAACAAAAAATAGCCCATTAGATAAATTCAGCTCACAGACTGTTTTATAAATAATATTATGTTAGAACATAACCACTCTCATTTGCTTATACTTTATAGCAGTTTTCTTTCTAAAATGACAGCTCTGAGTAGTTTAATAGAGAGCATATAATCTGCTGAGCTTTATATATTTTGATCCATATGTTCATAGTTAGTTTTAATTTATTCCTTCTTTTTGTCCTCCCTCCTTCCCACCCTTTTCTACCTTCTTTCCTTCCTTTCTTTCTTCCTTCCTTTCCTCCTTCCATCTTTAATTCATTTTTCTTCCCTTCCTTATTTAAGCTTACAGATCTTTAATTATCTAAGCAATGAAATGAATACTATAATATAAAGAAGCAATAAAGTAATTTCCTGTCCTTCCAAAGTATACTTGAATATTCATAGTCATCTTATCACACTCATTTGTCTATGAAATTCAATACTCATACACACGGCCTTCAAGAAATAAAGAAAAACATGATCGCATGTCCCCAACTTTATTAAACCGAACACACAATCTCAAACTAAAGGTACTGTTGTTTGTAATCCATCCTGTCCAAATACTGTCACAACAAGTTGGTGGTAGATTAAGCTTTATAATATGTAAGAATCTCACCTCTTCAACTATCATTATAATATGTACACATATATGTAAAGGTCTCTGTAAACAGCCCATAGACATAAATATTCGAGGAGTGTTTCTAAATATTTTCAACATGCTTGATTATTTTGCAATTTTTCCTTTTAGGACAATGCTGCCAGACTGTGTAGTTTTTCATAGTCTTGATGCGGACAAAACAAGTACATACAAGAGAGGTTTTTTCTGTGATTTCTTCACTTATGGAGGAGAGCAGCCTAGTAGTAATTCAGTTTCAAAGACATTTTAAAACATAATCTCAACTAATTTAATACTTCGACTAATGAAATCCTGGGCACCTCCATCCTGAAGCTGTGACCCTTACTAGAGTCAGGATGTGACTGATTTTGATTTTGATTCTGAAGTAAACGTTTTTTCCCAGCACAGCAAAAGAGCCGACACTTACACATTTGAAAAACAGAAGCCAGAACAAATCGGAATTAAATTTGAATTACTAATAGTTATGGACTAGTTTAAGCAGTGCTGTTTCCTCAAATTATTCCCATGGAATGTGTATGCTCTTGAAGTCCTTCACTACACTAACAACTAGCACAATACATGATTTCTTAGGCTCAATCCAACACACCCTATAACAACAACAGCAGTAGTAATCGTATCTCTGAGGTGCTGCGTTTCTACGATTGGAATCTAAAATTCCTCAGTTCATGGCCTTGTTATTCACTTGCTGAGAAACCATCCTCACACTTTTCTAAATTATTCCATATTAGGATTTCGGGAGCTGGTAGATCAGGTTACCACTGCTTATGGAAAGCTGCTGGAAAGTGCGAGCTAGAGTGCTGGAATTTTAATGCCATATTTCAGGGGAGTGAATGCATGGTAGAGGAAGATTAATTAGATTTAAGATAGAAGGAGAGTCCAACTTAATTTTGCCCCATTACTCAACATGCCTGGAAATTATACTCAGTGTGTGGGATTCTTCCCCTGGGGGAACAGAGCCTTCTCCCAGGCTGCCCAGCGAGCGCAGCGAGGCAGATGTGCGCAGTGTCCTGTGCGCATCCTGCTCTGGGCACGCAGAAGCCTATTTGTGCCAGAACAGCTCTGCAAGCCAGCAGGAGTTCTTTTCTGGTATGAGCTTTGCAAGATGAGGAATGGGCCTCTCTGGTTAAGATTCGTTGGCAGGAAGCTCTGGCTTTGACAGAAAACTCTCAGAGAGACAAAGACACCAATTCTGTGTCAGCAGGCAAACGCTGGAAAAGTATATGCCACATTTCAATCATCTGCAAGTAGACGCTTGTGACTGGCACATTAACCCTAGTTTAACCCTAGTTTAACTGAAAAGGATTTCCAGGGCTGAGTCAGGAAACATTTCAAGCAAGGCACTGTGCCAAAACTGCGTCGTGCCCTCCCCTCCTTCTCTCTGGAGCTTCATATTCATTGTCCCCTCAGAGGCCCTCTTTTTACTATTGAAATGCTTTAAGCCCCAGTGCTCCCCCATTAATCCTTCCCTAGTCCTTTTCAATCTCACTCCTCTAAATTCTTAGAGCATATTATCCGCCAGAGAAGCTGGCAGCGAAAAGCCACAACTTTCTGCCTTCCGATCTACAGACTCTGAAAGATAAAAGCAAAGCTGTGAGAGTTTGGAACCACCAAGGGCGCCCACCACCAACAGAGGGCGTGAGGAGCAGTAGGAAATGTAGTTTTAGGCACCAACTTCAGTGCTTCCTGGACCACGTTTTCAGGGTGTCACTGTGCTTAGCCTATCACTCACACACAGCCGTTGAGGACTAGAAGCCGCCTTCCTCAGCGTCCTCATGGTGCGATGATGCGAGTTCTTGCGCTTTTTCCTTCCGATGACCCTAAGTCCTCCCAAGTAATCTTAATGCTAGGTTTCACCCACAGGCCCAGATCCTGAGCTCCCCTGGAGAACATGGGAAATGTGAAGCGTCTGTGAATCTGAAAGCATCATACATTTTGAGAAATTGCATCAATTTAGTAATAATGAAAAGATCCACAACATTAAGTGTTCCTGCTGATTATAAAATGCACAATAATTGGAAGCACGTTGTGGTTTTATGAAATAATGAATGCAGAGCTGATAAATTAGACAAATAAGGGATACAGACTGTACCAGTTCCACCAAATCCAGTGGATGGACTTATGTTCATGAGTCCCCAGGGTGGCAATAATTCCGTCTGCTGAAACATGAAGCCCTTTTGTAAGCATTGGAGTGGTCAGTTCTTGGTTTTGCTATTACTCTGTTTCTCTACAAAGCT
>RJWT010055636.1:0-10130 GCA_004365215.1 Cuniculus paca
ATTGACTTATCTTTGTCATGGTGTTTTCCTGTTGTTGTTCCCTGCTTTTCCCCTCTGTTTAATTGCTTGCCCCTCCCACTGATTTCTTTCTGTTGTTGTTCATGCAATTGTGGTAATTTTTCTACATCTAGAGTATCTTTCAATAATCTTTGTAGAGTGGCTTTGGTGTTCATGAGTTTCTTCAGTTGTTCTTTGTTATGGAAATATCTTATTTCTCCATTTTTTTGAAAGATAGTTGTGCAATGTTCATCAATTGGGGTTGGAAATTGTTTTCTTTCAAGGCTTAAAATACTTCATTCTGAGCTCTTCTTGACTTGAGAGTTCATGTTGAGAAGTTGACCATAAGTCTAATGAACTTTCCTTTATAGGTGATCTGTTTCTTTTCTCTGACAGCTTTTAATACTCTGTTCTAGTGCTGAATTTCTGTAATCTTGATTTTTATATGTTTGGGTGTAGTTTTATTTTGGTCTTGACTATTTAGAGTTCTATATGCTTCATTTATTTGTATGTCAAATTCTTTATCCACACTTGGAAAGTTTTTTGCCATCATTTCTCTGAAGAGTTTTTTATGGCATTTGTGTTGTCTCCAGCTTTCTCATCGACTCCAATCAATCTTATGTTATTCTTCCTTGTTCATCTTGTAGCTGTTGGATTGATTTTTTTTGTGGTCTTTTGCTATTTTTAAAGCTATCTTTCTTTTCATGATCACTAGCTGCAATTATGACTTTAAAAGCTGAAATTCTGTCCTCTCCTTCATTGAATCTGTTGCATATACTTTTGATGGAGGTTTTAATCACTTGAATTTCTGTTTGGAGCTGTTTCATGAATTCCATTTCTTTCCTACATTGAGAATTTTTTGTTTCCATCATTTTTCTAAGCTCATCTATTCTTTTATCTGTGTCTTCTTTAATATCTTTGATTTTAGGCATCATTTCTTTTTTACCAGAGAGATTCTTTTCTCTATAGCCTTTTCCACTTCTTTTTTCACTTCTGTTGCTACCGTTTTAGAAAGTTCCAGTGTTCGACTTCCAATTTCATCTATCTCATTGAGTTCTGGGCTTGTCATAAGTGGGCTGGGTATCTAGGGTTGTGTTTTGCTTCTGTGTCTTGTCATTTTCTCTGTTCTCTTTTTTGCTTTGTTTTCTATATTGATGCTTGCTGATTTCTCATGATAGATAGCTTCATCACTAGTACTGAGGCTTCCCCAGGAGATCTCTGTTCTTCAGGGATGTCTTCTAGAGGTACGTGGTTCTTTATAGCTATCCCAAGAACCTACCTTCCCAATTTGTAAAGGATGCAAAATTACTATTTGGCTCAGCTCCCTATCATTTGGTACTTGGCTGTGGCAATGATTATGACCTCCATACAATCACAGTGTTATCATACAGGGAAGAAAAACAATTTATAACATGTATGTCATCCTGGCTAAAGTAGTACAGTTAGTTATAACAGTTTCAAAGACAGCTTAACTACTGACAAACTATGATAACCATTAATCTGCTACCTCTGTCCACAGTAGCAAACTCTAAGGTTATGTAACAAAATCAAACATATAACATGCACTTGTATGCAGTGATTTTCCTTTTAATGTGATTTTATCCTTCTGCAAGGGGCAGGGTGTGGGAGAGTTAAAATGGATAGGTGACAGGCTAAAGTGATGTGTGAGGTCAGACATAGTAGAGTCAAGGCTGGAGGTCAAAGGATGATCACCCAAGTTTTGGAGGACACGGGAAAGAAAGAATGAAATGCAACGTGAAGGAGTAATCAGAAAAAGCAGAAACAATGATTATTCACTTGTAGTTTAAATTCAAGAAATAGTTGAGGAAAGAAAGAGTATCAATAGAAGAAAATGAAAAGAAAGGTAAGAAACCTAAGCAGTGAAAAAAAAAAAAGATGGAAGAAAGAGAACAAAAAAGATAAGAAAAGAAGCATGCAAGAAAGAAAAAGGAGGCCAGAGAAAGAGAGGATAGAGGAAAACAAATACTGAACACAAAAATAACCACAGAATCCAAAACAAAACAAGAAAACAACCAACCAGACAGGAAACAGATAATCAGACAAAAAAGGGAGACTAAAAGTAGCAAAAATACCTCTGGTGTTTACAGTTCGGTGATAAGGTCCATGTTAGATTCCAGAAATGTGCTGGGTATGGAGCTGATCTTGGCCTCTGGATGTGGGGGCTGGGACTCCTCTTCTGTTGCTGGAGTTCTCCAGAGCCCAGCTGCTGGTTCCTTGCTGCTCTTTCAGATGCTTCCACGTTGCTAATCTCGCTGATTATTCCGCCCTCCAAAGGTGTGTGTGCACCGTGTGTCAAGGGCCCGGCTGTTATTCTGGGTGTTGGGGTTTCGATGGGTTCACCTGCCAAAGGCGTGTGTCCTTACACTCCTCTTGCAGACACCACTGTCCTGGGGAAAACAGAGGAAGTGCAGAGAGTGGGCTCACACTCTTCTCCTTGTTAATTGCTTCATTTCCTGCATCTGCAGCAGCTTGGTGTCTAGCACTCAGCAAATATGTATTGCCGTTACAGAGACGCTACCTAGGGTGAAATGTCTAAGTTGATTTAGCACCAAGACTACAAACATATGGAGCAATGGTTCTCAGAGTTTTGAGACTGGCATCGTTATCAACTAGGCATATCACACCACAGTGTACTGTTTGACCTAAGTAATATTATTAGCTGTTTTAAAACAGTTGCTAATATTTAAAAACAGGGATGTATCATATAAAAATCTCAATGCTAACTTTTCTTAAAAAGCAAGATCTCTCTGTATCAGTGTTTCCTTGCCATTTGCACAGTGGACCAAAGGTGGGTAACAGCTGCCCCTTTGGCAGTGCTAGGCATATAGTTCTCTCTCTCTCCCCTCTCTGCTGAGGATCAAAGCCATGGCCTTGCATGTACAAAGCACACACTCTACCACTGAGACATACTCCAGGCTCCATTTGCTTTTTTTTAACGGATTGTATTGACGGAAGAATCCAACTCCATTACAATCACTGTGAAAATAATAGTTGAGGGTTTTTAAGCTAGGCAAACAAAGAATTTCTTCGGAAAATTCACCCAAAATGAAGAACCAATTCAGAAAGTATTTGTGCAAGCCTGGGATGGCATCGTGTCTGATGAGTGTTTGGGAGATTTGTTCAAAGCTGTCTGCATGTGGCACAGTATGGCTGGAGTAGAAATCATTTGCCCTTGAGCTCTTCTGTGTTGTTGATTTCTCTTAATGGAATAAGAAGCTAAGCTGATATTTTCCTCTCAGGATCAAGCTAACTCAACTCATCATTATTCAAAACCACCATGCCACAGATTTCCAAAAAGAAAGAACAATATAAAGGCGATACTCACACCTATTCCTGAGCCACATACCTTGCAAGTTGACAAACCACCAGTGCCTTAGTGAGACAAGACAAGAGCATGTGCTACTTGCTGAGGGTGAGTCAGTAACAACCCTTCATCATTGTCACCATCATCATCGTCAGTAAGGAAATCTGTGTTTTAATATGGATGTTGGGAAAAAAGTTAAGCTGGGAACAGCATAAACAACTGTGCTCACTTGCTGAAAAGGGGTCCAGTTATATTTAATCAGGAAATACTCTGACTATGTAACACAGTCAATGTAAGAAGTGATTTATGAGACCTACAAACAAGTTTGGCCCAAGTGAATCTGGCCAGTTTCAAAATGATAATTAGCTTTATTATGAGCATTTTGATTTTAGTAATTTTATTTATTTATTTATTGCCTCCATTGACTTGTTTTGGTCACTGTGGGCAAAAAATAAGCCTGATGAGAGGAAAAACATCCAATACAGCTGAGTTTGATTTTGCCTAGCAATTAGATACATTTTTATAAGGTTACTAATTGTCTCTTAAAATAAACTGAAATGCTATGAAAATGGATGTCACAGTCTAAAATTACTCATCTATTTTGAAATCTAATTCATAGTTCCACTTAAATGTTTACAGAGTATAGTAAAAAATAAGAACTATCAAAATTATAAAATGTTTTAGTATAATTTATGAGGAATTTATCATTCTTGATTTAATTAAGTAGTTCTTTGCAGCTGTTCAGGTTCATTCCTGAATAAAAATACCTTGCTCTAGCAGTAGTATTAAACACCAGGAGTTTTACCACAGAGTTTGCTCTCTTTTTTTTCCCATTAAAAGTGTGAGAAAACAAGAATGTAAGAAATTAGAAAGAAGTAACTTTTAAAACATAGAAATTTTAACATGTCACTCACAGGACAGTAGTACTGTTCTATGTTGAACCTTCAATTGGAATAAATCCAGAGTTTCTGATCCATACTGACTACCCGACCTATGCTTACCCTGGTCAACTTCAGAGTCATTGATGAGAATTCATTCTGAAAGGAGGGTCTCACTGTATTGCCCAGGCTGGTTCTCAATATTGGGCTCAAGTGATCCTCCTGCCTCAGCTTCCCAGGCAGCTGGGCCTACAGGCACACTACCTAGGAGCTTACTAAAAATGTAAATGTCTCAGAAGCTTCTGATTGCTTACCTCTAGGTTAAAACCTAGACATTTATATTTTGTAATAGAGATGATCAGCCATGATAGGGAGGGATGTCCAGTTGCAGAAGACTTCAGAGATACTACAGGGACCCGAGATGGATCCATCCTCCTGTTGTCTTCAAACTCAAGTAAGCCTGGAATGCATGATTTGAACCAGACAAGACCTCACCAGGCTGACTTGGTACTGTACTTATACTCCAACATCTCAGGTTCAAACGCCTAATCTGGGGTGTGTGATTGTAAAGGAATTGGCAATCAGAGGACTTGGGTTCCAAGCATCTTGCTTCCAACTCACTATGTGAAATCAATTTCATTTGGGATCGCGTCTGTATAATGAAGGAGGTAGGAAAAATGGTCTCTAAGATAAGGATTGCAAACTGATGACCACAGACCGTATCCAACCTGCAGATTGATTTTACCTGAGTCTATATAGTGCTTGAAAATGAATTCCAATTAGATTAAAAATAGCAATATTTCATCAAAGAAAAAATTCTGGATTCTCATTTTCCCTTGGAAAGTTAGAAATTCGGGGCAGCAAGGGGGCTTTCATTGTTGCCAAGAGTAATTGTTGCTGGATGGAGCAGTGTTTGTTCTTTTAAAAGGGTCATGGGTTGTTATATTCTGACAGGAGTTACCCCTGTCACTCACTAGCCTGCTCCCACATTTATGTTTCCTGCTTGGCGCCTGCAGATGTTGGAGCTGTTGACTCTCGTCCCAAGGTCACTTCCACTGCTAACATTCCTTGATTCTCTAGATTGTGTCTGAGGGCTGGGCCCTTGAGGCATACCTGTGCCTGACTGACCCTCAGCAGCTAGTAGTTCCTCCTTAATTTTTGAGTCAGAAGAACCACTTCTTTGGTGCTTTTTTGTGAGTATAGGGAGCCTCTAAAGTAGAAGCAGAAGACTACAGTAAAGAACTGAAAGAATGTGGTGGCTGCTTCTTCAAAAATGACTCCAAGACCTGAAATTCCTGTGTTTAGAAATTTCTGAGCACAATACACCCAAGTGAATGTTTGCACCATTAGTTATGTGCAGTTCCAGCAAGAGAAGGACATTATTAAAGTACCAAATTTATGCAAGTTATAATAACAGTTGTATGGCACTGAGTCCAAAATCTTTGTACCAGTATAATAACTATTGTGTGACTGGAATTATTGAAAAGAAGTGGCTTTTTGGGGGAAACCAATACAGAAAATTTTTTTCATCTTTTTCAGAAACAGTTTAAGACTCAGGGTTAAGAATGCTGGCAGAGTATGTTTGGGATGGTCTTGAAATGACACTGACCTGCTCATGGCTTCACCCAGCCTCACAGTTAATGGAGGAATTCACATAGTCAGAACACATTTTCATACCATTGCAGCCTTCAAAACATGCTACATGCCAAGACAGGCCAGTGGAGATACTAGTCTCATCCTCTGAGGACAAGTTAAGGTCAAAAACACACTCCTTATGATCACTTAATTCAAACCAAACATCCTTTAATTCCCAATTATGTACATAATTCTCTATTACAGGAACAGATAACATTTGAGCCCAGAAGCTAGTTCGTGCTTTAGATATCTTGCAAGTGACAAAAATACCCTTTGGATTTTTATTTCTTTTGCAATGCTAAGGATTGAGCCCAGGGCCTTGCTCATGCAAAGCATGTGTGCAACCCCTAAGCTATATTCCTAGCCCTTTTTAAAATTTCATTTTAAAATATGGTCTTGCTAGCTGGGCATGGTGGCGCATGCCTGTAATCCCAGCACTCAGGAGGCTGAGGCAGGAGGATTCCTTACGAATTCGAGACCAACCTGGGCTATGAAGTGAGCTCAAGGCCAGCCTGAATGGCATGGTGAGACCCTGTCTCAAAAAAAAAAAAAAGGGTCTTACTAAGTTGCCCAGTTTGGCCTCAAACTTGAGATCCTCCCCTTCAGTCTCCAGGGTCACTGGGATTACAGTCACATGCCACCATGCCTGGTTCCCTTTGTATTTTTTTTTTTGCGGCGCCGGGGATTGAACTCATGGTCTTGTACTTGCCAGGCAGGTGCTTAGACCCCTGAGTTAGATCCCCAGCCCTGTTTTTTGAGACAGGGCCTCACTATGCCGTTCAGGCTGGCCTTGAGCTCACTTTGTAGCCCAGGCTGGTCTCCAACTCACAACGATCCGCCTGTCTCAGCCTCGCGAGTGCTGGGATTACAAGCGTGAGCCACCACGCCCGGCTCCCTTTGTATGTTTTAAAGTAGTCCATTGCTGAGAAATAAACAATGTGCTTCAGAAATGACTGAGGACATCAGTTAGGCTGGGCTGCAAGGTTGGGTTGTGTTGGGTGGTGAAATGGCAAAGAGGTTTTGGACAAAGACTCTGATGATACTGACACATGTTTGGAGTCTACTGTGGCAGGAGTTAAAGCTTCTTGGGTAATGAGAAAAATAAAAAGGACCGGGACATACAGTTAGAATGCTAAGCTATGACCACGCCAAGAGGATCTTGAATGCCACACTAAGACAGTGAACATTATTTTTCACTGAGGCCTCAGAAAAACCTTTTTGTTTTTAAAGAAAAATAGTTGTGCTGCTGCAGCATGGATTAGAGAGGGAGGTATAATGGAATAGGAAGGCAGGGAAGAGTTACAGATAATACGAAGTTTCTCACTTGGATTTGTCATTATCTTCTTTCTTGAATCAAACAAAAAATAAATATCTATTAGTTTATATTTTGTTCGAGTACATGGTATAATATAAATTTGGGGTTAGATCTGAGTAACAGTCATCCAAATAAATTGATTTGATGTTTCTGTATGTTTGTTTTGTTTTCTTTTCTGCTGGAGATTGAATTCAGACACTTGGGATTCTAAGCAAGCACTCTGCCACTCAGCTCAGCTCTACTCCCAACCCCTGAATTTTTTCTTTTAAATAAATAACACACACACACACACATACACACACACACACACAATATTCTAAATATCAATTCATTAAAATGTATAACCAACAACTCCCCACAGTTCAATTATTTAAGGATCTCCCAATTTTATGAATTAATCGAACCTCTTCACTTTCTTTCTGAATTTCCTGGGGCCTTTTCTTTCTCTTCTCTTTCCCTCTTTCACAGTAGTCTAATTTTGTAGTACTTTATGAGCTATCTAGTACAGTTCAAGCACTGAAACAGAAATGTCAGTTTTAGATACAGTTTGGGGGCTGAATGAGTCTCTATGTGCCTGTTCATGTTTGTTGCAGAAAGCTGAGACTGTTTTGAGGTACATGGAATGGAAAACTAGTAAGTCAAGTGTGGTAATAAGCCAATAAACAGGAAATTTGATTATGACAAGAAGTAGGAATGCAAAAGAAGCATAACCCACTGAGTGGACAAAACATACCCATATACCAATGTGTTTTACATTGGTCCATTGTATATGGAACCTGTTTGGTCTCACAGAAAATGGATGCTTTTCAGTAAATGCCGTTCCTTTGGGGACTTGAAGGTAAAAGGGAGCCCTTCTGTACAAAACACAATTATAACCATGTGAAATGTCTTATTGCTGGGCCTGCCGTTACTGCCCTACTCTGTTACGGACATACTCAAACATCCAATTTCTACGAATATGGAAAATGACAGTTGATAAGGAATACAAGGCTGTTTCATGAATTTCACATAACTTGGGACACTCTGCCACCAGCACGCGTGGATGAAATAAAATTCAATGACAAGAAAGGCTGAATTTAATAATTCATTAGTTTGCTTAATACTTTTATTATTTTGGAGAACTACTCACCAACTCCTTTATGAATATTTTTATTAAACAATAATATTTCTAATTACAAATCAATATTAATAAAAATATTACAATCTCAGAGTGCTGTAGTTGGAGAGATGGTAAAGAGCAGGTAGCATACTCACAGAATTCACGTTTTTAATTTTAATGCAAAATTTTCTTTTTTTTCCCCAGAAGAATTCATAGTTTGAATCAAAAAGAGGTATAGTTGAAGCCACCTCCCTCCAAGTGCCTGAAAAGTGATGGTGATGGATACTAGGATGCTATGGCAGCGATCCTGGGTTATTCAATCACAAAAGCTACTGCACAGTTCATAATTACCTATCCTGTTCCCCATGCTCCATGAACCATAACCAAGGGGGATACCTCCTGAGGACCACACAGTTGCTTACTCACTGTGAGTCTGGCTCAAAAGACCTAAGCTTTTAATGCCTCAGTTTCCTCATCTATAAAATGAAGATAATAATTTTCAAGTGTGGTTTTGAGTTTTAAATGAGATGGCTCATCAAAAACAAGACTTGTGAGCTGGCTACAGTGGCACATACCTGTAATCCTATCTACTCAAAAGGCAGCCCAGGAGGACTGCAAGTCTCAGGCCAGTCCGGGCAATTTAGCCAGATTTTGTCCCAAAGTAGAAATATTTGAAAGGGTGGGGTGGGGATGCAGCTCAGTGGTAGAGCACTTGCCTAACATCACAAGGCCCTGAATTTAATCCCCAGCACTACTGGGGAAAAAAATCTAGGATTTATCAACTTTGGCTGACACTTTGAGCTGGATAGTTCTTGTTGTGGGAGATTCTGTTCACTAAAGGATGTTCAGCAGCTTCTTGGACTCCATCCACTAAATGCCAGTGTCTCCTCCTCACCCTCCCTTCTTCTCTCATCCTCACAACTAAACATGTCTCTGGCATTGTCAGCCATTGCCTTACCCAACCAATGACCTTAACAATGTATCTGGCACATAATAAGTGCTCAGAAAAGATTAGCTATTATTCTATTATTTTGCACTGCTAAGGAACAGTGAGTTTTCTTTTCAGTACTGGGGTTGAACCTAAAGAGCACCAAGCAACACACCCAGGCCTTTTACCCTTTGTTTTAAGAAGGGATCCTACTAAGTTCCCCAGGCTGGCCTGGAACTCATGACCCTCCTGCCTTGGGCTCCCTGAGTAGCTGATATTACAGGTAGGCATCACCATGGCTGGCCAAGTAATAGCAACTTTGTACTCACAAAATCTTTGTTCCATTTCTGTCCCTCATGCGAATGTACAGAAGAATGGTCAAACGCAAGAAGCAGAAAAGGGTGAGCCATAAGCTCTAATCAGTTCCTGAACAGTTTCATTAAATGGAGTCATTTGATTTCTTTGACTACACAGAAGAAGGTGACCTAACATGCAACACTGGGATACGGCCTTGATATTTACCAAATTTTACCAGGCCCTGGAGATGCCCAAGTAAAGACAATGGAATCACTGTACCAAGCTTGCTGTATGAGCAAAGGGAAAAGATAACCCGGTCCAATCACCAGGATGCTATTATCCAAGTTGCGCTCTGGTGAGCCAAGTGTCGCCCAATGTAATTTCCATGTATCTCTTCACCTCTCTCCTTGCACGGCAGCTATTACTTAACCCACTGACCCACATATCTGCTTATTAACATTTAATACATGTTGAAATGTTAGTGGGCTTTGAACAAAAAGATGAAGAACCTTCAGATTTGCTTTTAGCTTACTGCCCTTGAACTATTACATGAGTACTTCTTTAAAGCTCTAGTGTGTCATTGCTGTAACTGCAGCATGTAATTTTTTTTTAAAGAAAATATGGACAGTTTGTGAAAGAGAGCTTTCCCCTCCCCC
>RJWT010055637.1:0-10120 GCA_004365215.1 Cuniculus paca
GTGAGCCACCACGCCCAGCTTCAAGTGCCAGTTTCCAAAGGAGGAAACCAAATCTTGGCAAGGTGAGTTCCTGTAACAAGGTGATGATCCCTAAATATTTGATCCAGGATTCCAGCACAGCGTTGTCTGTCTAAAACTCAAATTGGGCTATTGGACACACTGATAAATCTAAAATTCATGTCATGTAGAAAGAAATATTCTTGTCATTTCAGCCGTGCCCCGCCTTGCCTAAAGAAGGAAAAGAGAATTGGATCTAAGAAAGGACTAGACTAAGATATTTCTTAAGAGCCCATATCTTCTTAGTGCACTGTAACGTGTATTAGAGCTTCTTGGAAAACGTGAAACAGCTTACAGATGTAAGACCATTTCCAGGTATATTATTATGAAAACATGGGAAGGGACCAATGCTGGAGCCTCAATTTCACCCAGAAGCAGGAAAAGAAATTTTAAAAAGCACCTCTCTCTCTCTCTCTCTCGCTCTCATAATTAGAAACTGTAGAAATCAATATATGCTTCAGCATTTTCTCCCTTCCCTCTACCTTCCTGACCAGCAGCATTCCAGATAGGAGCTGCTCCATGGCAGGAATCCCAAGTGGAGGTGGCTTGAGGACAGCTGAGAAAATCCATAACAGATACCTAACAGCAGTGAGAAATAAACATTTGTACTCATGGTCCACTTACATCAGGAAAGGAGATTGTTTTGTTACTTCAGCAAAAATATTCCTATCCTGACTTACAGCAAAGTGCAGCATCCCTCGCAAACCTCCAGGGATATTTAGAGGCTACCTTCTCGGCTTATACATTTCTGCCTCTACCTAGTTTATATCTTGAGACAACCAGCTCCCTTTTGTGGATATCCTCCATCTTACCCATGCAAGTCTTTTATATATGTGTAAGACTTTGACTTTGGTTTTGGCACAATGGAAGGTCGTTATGCTGCAGCATCACAAAGAGTCTCACATTGAGAACCGACACCTTGGTCACTGGGAGTCCAGTTGAGTCCCTTGAGTCTTCCAACTCCAAATTTTCCTTTGTTTTCAAATGCAGAATGCACTGCTGTCTGGGAGGTTTCTTTCCTTCTAATGCTGTCACAACCTCTACTTCCCCTAAGTATTTTTACAAGGCTTTTTTTTTCTTTTTCTAAAGTGTAACACTTCTTTCCCTAAAGTTAGCAGCAGCCCCTGCTATTAAAGTTATTTTTCCCAGCACATGTATGGGATGAATAGAATAACATTTGCTCTCACGGTGCTCCAGGTCTAGAAAGGACACACATTCCCGAGGACTCAACTGTAATTTATCCGCAGCCGAGAATGTCTCAAAGGCCATGAATCAGATTTGTCTCCATGAGGAAATATCTATGAATAGGTTTTAACTCAAAATATCAACTATGCCTCTTGATGAAAGCATTGGGAATTTGTACATCTTTCAGAATTTCAAAGGTAAGTAATAGTCAAACACAGTTTTAAGGAATCCTGCCTCCAAAATTTAAAGGAAACCTTTAAGCTATATTTGTAGGACAAATCAAGGGCCAGGCAAGAGCAAAATCATAGGTAGTACTGTGAATGGCGAAGGGACAAGTCACCTTCCTTATCACTCTAGAGTTTATCAGTGAAAGAAAGAGAAAGCCAGGGGTAGTGAGATCTGTGGTAGAGAAAAAGTCACAAATGAGAGGTTCCCCAGGCTAAGTGCATCTTTAGGGAACACAATAGACTCAATTAAGGACTAGAGTCCTCGAAGAATGCAAATCTCCCAAACAAAACATAATTGAGCAGAGAAATGAGACTTGATCCCATAAATAACCCACCATAATTAGACCATATCAACAGTTCCTATTAAAGGAACATCAGGCAGCCAAGTCTGGAAGTCTGGGAAAATTGAGTTCTTAATTAAATCTTCATCAGAATGACTAGTACCCATGTCCTCCACATCCCGCTTCCCCAAGTCTCAAGTGTAGGCATATCAGGAAATGGCCGGGTTCCCTGCAATCACATGAATGAATTCTACCCCAGTTCTTAATTCCTGAACCCTGATCTTCAAAGAAGCACAGCTGAATCTCAGTATTCCCAGAGGAGTCATGCATGCAGTCTTCTTCAAACCGTAACGTTTACCTTCCTCTCTTCTTTTTCTTTTCTTTTTTTTTTTCCTCCCCTGGTATCGGGAATTGAACCCAGGACCTTCACACTGAGCTACATCCTTAGCCCTCCCGTTTGTTTGTTTGTTTGTTTGTTTGTTTTTGTTTGTGACAGGATCCCCCTAAGTCAGTAAGTTGTCCAGGCTGGGCTCAAATTTGCAGTCCTCCTGTCTCAGCCTCCTGGAGTGCTTAGGATTATAGGCATGTGTTACCACAACCAAGTCTGTTTACCTTCTCTTAATCATGTTCCTCTGCTCAACACCTGCCTCAGTCCCCTAACATCTACAGAGCCTAGACCACCCTCCTGCACCTGGAATTTCAGAAGAAATTCCAGCCTCAACTCTGGTCTAAATTCTCTCAACATGGCTCTGTTGTTGTTGTTGTTGTTGTTGTTGTTGTTGTTGTTGTTTTGGCTGCCTTTTGTGCTGATTCCATTTCCTCAGCCTGGGATGTCCTTTTTCATATTCTCTGACCACCAGAAGCTGGAAATGTTCTTATCCAGGTCACCAGCCATATATACTTCTTAGCCCTTCTCAGGAGCATTTGGTCTGCAGAGTCTTTGAAAAGCCCGTCCCTAGGCTCTGTGATTCCTTTCCCTCTTGGTTTTCTTCCTACCTCTCTGGCCGCTGCTCCTTCATCTCCTCTTCAGCCCTTCTTCTCCTGCCTCATCCAGAGAACTGCGATCTCCCTGGCTTTGTTCCTTCTCTCTGGCCCAGTGTTATGGTTTGTGTCTGAATGTCCCCACAAAACCTCATGCTGCCATGATGGGGGCAGGCTTCTAAGGGCCAGCTGAATCTAGGCTTGTGATTGGTTCATTGTCTAGTGCTAGGATTGGCAATGTGAGCGCTGCACCCACTCCCGGGCAGGTAGCCTGCATACAATACAAAGGAGGGAAAGAGACTTGCTCCTTCCCCTTTTGACTTTTGCTGAATGCTGCCCTGCTGCCATTCACCCTGCCTTGGAGCCAGCTGATTATGGACTGAATCCTCCACAAACTGTGAGCTAACTAAATCTTTCTCTCTTTAACTTTGGGTGTTGGGTATTTTGTCCCAGCAATGAGAGAAAAGTAACTAAAACACCCAGTGATATGCTGTAGACTTTATCTAGGCACCAACGACTCTCCCTTCTGTCTTCAGTCCCAACCTCTCCTCAAAGCTCCAAATCCCAAAAACCAACTGCCTAATAACATCACACCTGGACCTCCCACAGCATTTCAAACTCAAAAAACCCAGAATCTTCTAGAACCACCTCCCTGTGCCACTCACCCCCTCCACCACCGAGAGCTCTGCTTCCCGTGCACTCCTGCTCAGTGAGAACCACCCTGCCATCATTTTGGGATATGACTCAGACTCAAAACCTGGACATCTTTTTTCCCTTACCCTCACCTATATCCTTCTAAATCAGGGGTGTGAAACTCTCCCCTAAAGGGCTAGAGAGTAAATATTTTAGGTTCTGAGTGGCATTCTGTCTCTGTTATGACTGCTCAACACAGTGCTCTCACCTGCTTTTAAGTATCAATGCCAGTCAGTACAGGAGGCTGGATGGTATGGCTCCCCAGCAGATGAACAGAGGCCCATTTGGGTCATTCCTCAATGTCTCACTGGTTTTTAAAAATAAATAATAAATGCCTATGAGGTGTGATAAAAATATGGTGAATGTTTAAATTTTAAATTTTTTACTACAATGAAAGACACAGGGCCATTAATCCCTCTCAAAACACTCCCCATCACTTCCAACACATTTATCCCACCATTCTGGGTGCTTTTTGAAGCAGTTCTGGAAGTCCTCTTTTGGAAGTGTCCTTAGCTGCCCTGTTGTGGCTTCCTTGGTGTCCTGAATTGATTAAAAGCATTTACCTTTCACAGTCATTGGGGAAGAGCTACAAGTCACACAGCCCCAGATCTGGCAAAAAGGTGGGTGAGGATATTTTCAGCAGCCCACCTTTCACTGGGTGGCACTGGACAGCCGCACTGACTGTATTTTGTTGTATAGACCCTCACAAAAGAGGCAAGAACAATGGTATAAGTATGTTTGAAATGAGGGGGAGTGTTTTGAGAGAGATTAACAGCAATGTGTGTTTTACTATAATAATTTTCTAAATTTTTAAACTTTCACCATATATTTTGATTGTATAATACAAAATTCTAAGACATAAAAACATCTAAAAATGCTGCCCAGCAAGTACCCTTGACAGAGTCTTTTAGCAGCTTTCATGTGTATCTTTCTAGAGATAATTTATGCACACCAACCATGTACAAATGATAGCATAGTATATCCACAGTTCTGAGCCTTGCATAAATGTATTTTTCTTCTTTTTATCCCTACTATCTACATTGCAATCTCATATGAATGTTCTATCTTTTCTTCAATATTAAAATGAGTTTTTTCTTTCTCTTTTATTATTTAAATTTTTAAATGTATATGCAATATCCAAGCCCTACAGACAGATTTAAAAATAATATCATGTATATTCATATACCTGCCACCCAGCTTAAGAAATTAAACATTGCCAACACAGCTAAATTCCTTTAGCATGTATCTTTCTAAACCCACCTCAACTCTGCTCCCTCCTAGAAATAACCTCTAATCTGGAGGATAGTTACTCCCAAATATTTCTTTGTACCTTTGTTATATATGTTGTATCTCAAGCAATAATTATTTTTTGCATGTTTAAAAACTTCATAGTATTATTTTATATGTGTTATTCTGCCATTTTCTTTTGTATCTCAAGCAATAATTACTTTTTGCATGTTTAAAAACTTCATAGTATTATTTTATATGTGTTATTCTGCCATTTTATTTTGTCACAGAAAATGTAACATTATCTTCTTTTTAAAGACATGTTTGTGGGGGTCATCCCTGTCAATAATGTGTGACTCCTGGCCCACTAATATTCCGTGAGGTATAGTATGACATTGTGTAAACACTTTACTATTTGTTTATCCTCTCTACTGATAGTCAGATTGTTTCTCTTTATTTGCCATCACAAGATGACTGTGGAGAACACCTTTATACACATTTCCTAATGCACAGAAGTAGTTTTGCCAGGCCACGTAATGGAATAGCTGGGTATGGAGAATAAACACCTCCAAGTTCCCAAATAATGTTCTCCAAAGTGTTTGTCCCAACTCACACTGCTTCAGCAGTATATGGCCTCCTACTGTTTCACCAGCCCTTGCTGTGTATATCAGGCTATATTGGTCAGCTTTCTGTTACCATAACAAAACACCTGAGATAATCAATTTAAGAAGAGGAAAGGTTTATTTTGGCTCACCGCTTCAGATGTACAAGTCTCTGATCGGCTGACTCTGTTGTTTTGGGCCTGTGGCGAGGCAGTGTATCATGGCAGAGAGAGTGTAATGAAGTAAACTGCTTACCTCACGTCAGCATGGAAGCAAAAAGAGAGAAGGAAGATAGATGAATCCCAGTGTCCTCTTCAAGGGCGTGCCTCCAATGACAGTAACTTCCTTCCACTAAACCTCACCTACCAAAGGTTATGCAACCCCCAATAGTACAGACTAGGGACCAACTCTTTGAAACGTGGAGCATGAGGGGATATTCAAGGTCTGAATTATAGCACAGCCACACCTGGCAGGAAAGATGATGGACTCAAATGGGAGCATTGTGAGGAGATTATTGGCCCTGTTGTGAATTGGGTTAAACAGGAGATGGTGAGGCATCTGCACTGGGGAGCTGTAACAGCCTCAGGCCTAAGGTAAGAGCTGAGCCTTCGGTAGGGCACCCCTGCCATTGCTGACCTTGGGAGGGTAAAGAGGGGGCCAGGGGAAGGGATCCCAAACTCGCAGTCCTCCCAGCCTCTCTTTTCTGATAGGAGAAGGTTGCAGAGGGATCTGGAAGGGCAACAGAGAGAACACCTGGCAGTTGATATTATAAAACTTTTAAATTATTGCCTAGCTGATAATGCAAAGTTGCATCTCACTAAGGTTTTATTTTGCATTCTTCTAATATCTAATGAAGTTGGGCATCTTTTCATGTGTTTATTGACCATTTAATATTCTCCTCTGCAAACTGCCTCTTTCTATACTTCACACAAATTATTTTCTTTTGGCTTGTCTTGACAATTGATTTATAGATGTTCTTTAAACATTCTGCATGCTAATTCTCTCATGAACATATGTGCGTTCTTTTTACCTTTTTACAGTGCTTGTGATGAAGAAAAATTTTAAATTTTAATGTTGTATTAATCAGTTCTTTCATAGATTGCTTTGTTTATCCTGCTGAAAAAAATCCTTATTGTGAATTCATAAAGATACTCAATACTTTATTATAATACCTCCATTTTGTTGTGTTTTTTTGTATTAGGTTTTTAATCTCACTGAAATTTATTTTTGTATGTGGCATGAGAGGTAGATTCAATGTTTTTCATGTGAATTACAAATTGTCTTAGCACCACTATTTGTTAGTTACTTTATTATTCCCAGCTGACTTGCATTGTCAGCCCGGTTACATAGCAAATTTCCACTTAAGCATTGGTTTGTTTTCAGGCTCTCAATTTTGTTCCACTGTTTATTTCTCTACAACTTTCAAAAAACACATTTTGACTATAACTATAAAGAATATATATGGATATCAACCAGGATAAATCCTTCTACCCTTTTCTTCTTTAAACCCTTCTTAAAGCCCTTTGCTCTCATCCATAAATTTTTGGAATCAGTTTATTAAGCTCTGCAAAATACTCTATAAGGATTTTAAATGGAAGCACATTAAATTTGTAAATTAATTTGAAAGGAATTCTTTACTTTGTCTTAATGGGTTGGCTAGGATATTCACCACAGTGCTGAGTGGAAGCCTTTGCCTTTTCCTTGATTTAAATGCATTGCTTCTAACATTTTACCATTAAATGTGCTTGCTGTATGTTTTTGTTCCCTTTATGAGGCCAAGAAAGTTCTCTCTTCCTCCTTTTCCACATATTTTTATATGAATGAGTGTTAAATATTTTCATATGATTTCTGCATCTGTTGAGACGATCATACACTTTCTCTTTTTGTGTGAACTATCTTTGCATTCCTGAGATATAATCGGTTTAATAATATAAATTTGTGCATATGTGCATTTGGTTTGCAAATGTGTATGTTTTCACATCTATATTTATGAATGAGAAAGATGTATAATGCTTATTTGTCATGATGTGCAACATTTTGCATCAAAGTATTAGCAGCCTCATACAATGAGCTGATGCCCATTCCTTCAGCTGTTAGTCTCTGGAAGGGTTTGTGTCAGGCCAGAATTGTTACATGGCGGTTTGTTAGAATTCATTGTTAAAACTGTGTAGGCCTAGTGTTTCAAAGACAAATTTTACAACACTGATACCTATTTTTCAAAACACAATAAGCTACTAAGTTTTTCTATCTTTTTTTCCAGTCAATGATCAATAATATTTCAATAGGAAATTTTATGATGCATTTAATGCTCAAATTTCTTGGCATAAAGTTGTTCGTAGTATTGTGTTACATCTGTGGCTGTTCTTTTTCATTTGTAATAACCGTATCCTTTCATTTTACCTTATTAATCTTTCTAGAAGTGTTTCTATGCAGTTCATCTTGGTCTGCTATAACAAAAGGTGGTCTTTGCCGAGGGTCTCCACTGTGAAGTGTCTCCCTACCCTCATACCGTGCTCTTTGGAAGGAAGTCACTACACTGCCCACGCCTCAGGAGGGGAGCTGGGCTTCTCTATGTAGTTCTCAATTTTACTAATTTCTCTAGTTGACTTTATTTTTTTCTCTCTTCCCTGGTTTGCTTTGTGTTATTTTTAGTATTTCTTCTTTTCTGTACAAAGTTTTAAATCATCAACTCTCACACATATATTTTCAGTAGTTTTATTATGATATGCTTATATGCATTTTTTCATATTCATTCTAGTTGGAGTTTGTTGAGATTCTTGAATCTGTACATTTATGTCTTGCACTAAATTTGTGAAAATCTTAGCCATTATGGCTTCAATTTTTTCTGCTCAATTCTTATGTTCTTTTCTTTCTGAGACAATAATTACACATTTGTTAGACCTTCTGATATAATCCCATAGGTTCCTGTGACTCTGATCAACTTTTAAATAATAATCTTTAACTTTTTGAGTAGCTAGGTTTATAGAATTATGACAATAGAACAGAGTTCCCATAAACTCCACACCCAGAGTCTCCTAGTACCAACATCTTATATTAGTATGGTATGTTCATTACAGTTAATGAGCCAGTATTGACACATTATTTTAAGCTATTCAAATTTCTTCAGTTCTCATCTTTTTTGTTTCAGCACTCACCCAAAATACTGCATCACATTACTTATGGTACCTCTTTTGGCTTCTTTGGTGCAACAATTTCTCATATTTTCCTTGTTTTGAATGACCTTGGAACTTTGAGAAGTACTAATTGAGTTTTGCATAGAATGCCCTCAATTGGGATGTATCTGATTCTTCCTCATAATTAGGTGAGGATGCGGGTCCCAATCATGTGATAGTAAGGTACACACTGCAACCACAACTTAGTGCTGTGGATATCAACCTTGATCTCTTAACTGAGGTGGTGTTTGCCAAGTGTCTCCACTGTGAAATTTCTCCCTATCCCCATACCATGCTCTTTGGAAGGAAGTCACTATACTCCGCCCACACCTCAGGAGAGGAGCTATACTTCCTCTCTGTGACAGTGAATTATTACAAAAGTTATTGGGAATTCTGTGCAGGAGATTTTTCTCCCTTCCCATTGACTTATTTACTGATTAGTTGGTATCAAACAAGATTCATAGATTTTTATTTTCTACTCCAGGTTGCAGTATAATATTACTTTATGTATTTTGGTAATCAGATTTTTTCAGTTTTGTGCATTGGAAACTCTTGACTTTTGACATACTCCCATTATTGTGGGATTGTTTTTATTTTATTTTTTAGCATTATAAGGTGTTCTAGGACACAGCAAGAAGATGCTGTCTGTGAACCAGAAAACTGGCCCTAACCAGACACTGAGGCTTCCTTGATCTTGGAATTCCCAGCCTCCAGAACAGTGAGAAATAAATTTCTATTGTTTATAAACTTCCCAGTGTGTGGCATTTTGTTATAGCAGTCTAAGAGGACAAAATTTGGGCAGCTGGTTAAAAGACTGAATGTATTTAACCTCTCCTTGCTTTTATTGCTTTACAGAAGGCAAAATGAGATGATAATTCTAGTCTCATACAGTTGTTCTAAGTAGTAAATTACATAACCTATACTTAGCCTGGGATATGAACCAGACTAGATGTTCAGTAAAATTTATAGGAGTTATCATTATTTATTTACTATATAGTTGGGTAAAACTAAGGTGCCACTAGTTTGGGCATTTTATACATTTTTTGATTGCCTTATTTATAATGGTTATGAATGAAATTTCTGGATGGAATACTGAAGAAGAATTTTCAATATTCCCTGAGGTTGTTTTTGGTTTTTTCTTTTATGAGCAGAATATATTTATTTATTTATTTTTTAAAAGAATACAGCCAAACAAAATAAAGCTGTTAGAGAAAAAAAACGGATCACCTATGAAGGAAAACCCATCAGAATCACAGCAGACTTCTCAACACAAACCATCAAGTCAAGAAGAGGCTGGAGTGAAGTAATGCAAGTAATGCAAGTCCTGAAAGAAAACAACTTCCAACCCAGACTTACGTCTTCCAACCCTGCAAAACTTTCTTTCAAAATTAATGGAGAAACAAGATACTTCCATGACAAAGAACAACTCAAGAATTCATGACCACCAAACCAACCCTACAAAGAATACTAAAGGACATTCTAGAGAGAGAGAGAGTAGGGTAGAGAAGAGTAGAGAGTAGCAAGTAGAGCAGAGTAGTGTCAATCACAACAAAACAATGAACATGGTACATGACTTCTAAACAGAGTAAAAAGCAATCGATAAGGCTACCATAATGCCTCTTGTTATCTGCAATATACCTGCCCATACCATCAGAGATAAGTAAAATCAAACAAAATACAACAAAATAAAACAA
>RJWT010055638.1:0-10130 GCA_004365215.1 Cuniculus paca
ATGTAGCTCAGTGGTAGAGCACCCCAGTACCAGAGAGAGAAGATGAGCAAAGAGAAGATGTGAGGAGAAGGCTCCAGGCGAGCAGGCACTCAGGATCCTCTCTCACTCCCCAGGACTGGCTGTGGGCTTGGGGTTAGGAGCACTGGCTGAGGTAGCCAAGAAATCCCTGCCAGGAGGACACCCACAGTCAGGTGAGTGAACCTCATCTCCTGGGTTCAGATCCTGGCCTTGCTGTGCAACCTGGGCTAAGTGGTGTCACCTCTCTGAGCCCCCACTTTTTTGTTGGAAGATGGGGGTGATAATAATGTATTCATCTCTAAGGGCTGTGGCAAAGCACATAGAACCAGGGCAAAGCAGCTCGCAGGGCTGTGATAACAGAAGCTATTATCCGAGCAAAATATAAGCTCCTGGGAGTTTCGAACTCTGAGCAAGGGAGGACAAGAGTGCCGATGGGAAGTGTGTACACCGGAAATGGAATCTTACGTAAAGAATTTGTTGAGACTCCTCAACAAGTCAGTGTCTTAAAACAAAAGTGAGGGCTGATAGTCAAGATTGAAATGAGACTACAGAGGCCTTAATTGACTGATGGCATGTATGAACCATGAATGGATGTGAGTTTGAAAAAATAACTATGAAAGACATTGTAAAACCAGGTGTGATGGTGCACACTTGTAATCCCAGCACTGTGGGACACTGAGGCAGGAGACTCATAGTGAATTTGAGGCCAGCTTGGGCTACATAGTGAGTTCAGGGCCAGGCTGGACTATGTAGCAAGACCCTGTCTCAAAAAAAAAAAAAAGGATATTTTGGGGGAATAATTGGGAAAGTCTGAATATAGACTGGGTAAATAGCAATGACTGTTAATCCTCTTACATGTGATTATAGTACAGTGTTTATGTAGGAGAATATCCTCATTCTTAGTAGAAGTGAAACTGTATGTAACTTCAAAACATAGTGTTCAGTGTGCAGGTACACACACACACACACAGATAAGCAGGTGAGGCAGGATGTTGCTAAATTAAGGTGAAGGGTGTTCCTGATGTTATGCATGCAGTTTTCCATTTGGATTTTTTTCAACATACAGAGTTGAGGTTTGATGGAGGAGTAGGGTGTAGGTTAAGGTTAAGCTGAGTCTAAACTCTGCTGTGCCACTCCATGTTGTGCCATCCCCGACCAGGCATGAACCTTGGTCTCTTAGCGCCCACCTTAAACAGGAAGGCATGGGTAGTTCTTCATTCTTGGGTTCTGCCAGCACTGAGTGAGCACTCAATAAATTCTTCGTGAGTTTTGTTTTTGTTTTTGTTTTCTTTTTCTGGTCCTGGAAATCAAACCCAGGCCATTTGCACTGATCTATACTCCAGGGATTTTTAAATTAAAAAATTATTCATTTAATTATTTAGTTAGTTAATTTGAGACAGGGTCTTGTTATGTAGCCCAGGCTGCCCTTCAACTAACAGCCATGATCCTGCTTTGGCTTCCCAGAGTGCTTCGGTTTCAGGTGTACACCAGGGTGCTCAGCTATCTTTATTTTTAAGTTGTTTCTTTTTTTTTCTTTCCTTTTTTTTTTTTTTTTCTTTTTGAGACAGGGTTTCACTATGCAGTTCAGGCTGGCCTTGAACTCATTTTGTAGCCCAGGCTGGCCTCGAACTCATGCTGATCCTGCCTCAGTCTCCCAAGTGCTAGGAGGATCACTGTGAGGTGTGTACCACCTATGTGTTGTTTTTGACACATACTAAATGTGCATATTGATGGGTTACAGTGTAACCTACCTTTCTTTCTTTCTTTTTCTTCCTTCCTTCCTTTTTTTTTTTTTGGTGCTGGGATTGAACCTAGAGCTTTGTGAATACTAAGCATGCACTTGACCATGGAGCTACAGCTACGGCCCCCGTGTGACATTTCATACATGTATTCAGTGTGTAGTAATTAGATTACTGTAATTGACATCTCTACCCCCTCTATAAACTGAGAATTATAAAACCTAAGAGCAAATGTACATGTGCACATTCCATCCGCTGTCAGACTGATGATATCCTCGTCTGACTTGGAGCCTCTGGAAAACTCACTGAATATTTTTGGGATCATGATAGTAAAAAAGAGGCAAGGAATATCTTAATATTATGATGAAAATACTTTGATCTCACAGACGACCCCGAAAGGGGCCCTGGAGGTCTCAGGGACCCTGGGGACCATGTTTGGAGACTTACTGCCCTGAATCTCTAGAAACACCTCTCTAGCACCCTCCTGGTCATTCCTTTCACCAAGAATGACCTCTGTTATGGCTTCTGACACTCATGATTAATTTGCTTATGTTTTCTTACATAAATACAATTGGTTTGGGAGGCTGGGGCAAGAAGATCACTGTAATTTTGAGACCAACCTGAGCTACATAGTGAGTTCAAGAAAAGCCTGAGCTACATAGAAAGACCTTGTCTATGCTGGGTGTGGTGGTGCATGCCAGTAGTCCCAGCACTCAGGAGGCTGAGGCAGGAGGATCACTGTGAGTTCAGGCCAGCCTGGGCTACAAAGGCCAGCCCGAACTGCATAGTGAAACCCTGTCTCAAAAAAAAAAATTTATATATATATATATATATACACACACACACACACACACACACACATATATAGTTGATTGAACAATGTATTCTTGTGTGCCTTTTATTCAACATTATGTTTGTGAAATATATCTGTTACTATGTGTAATAGTAGACTGCTTATTCAATACTGCAGAAATCACCCGGTAACTGTTCCACAAATTTTTTAATTTTTTTTTCCCCTTGAGACAGGGGGCAGTATACTCACTATGTAGGTCAGGTTAACCTTGCACTCACTCTGTAGTCCATGCTGGTCTCGAACTCAGGGTGATCCTCCAGCCTCAGCCTCCCTAGTGCTGGGATTACAGGCATGTGCCACCATACCAAGCTGTTTCACAATTTTTTAGTCATTGTTTGGATTGTCATTTCCTTGTTTCCAGTTCGGGACTGGCATTAGTAATGTTGCTGTGGACACTCTGTACTATCTGTTAGTGGCTGCTTTATACATTTCTCTTGGGTGTGTACGTGGGAGGGGAACAGCACTGACCATAGGCATATGCTTTTCTAAAAAGTTCCCACTGTTTTCCCGCAGGCTCATGGCAGCACAGGTCTGAGTCCAGACTGTTGCCCACTGTTGCCAACTGTTGGTGTTACCTTTTCCACATTAGCCACTGTGGCAGCTGCCGTGGTGCTCTGGTTATTTTTGTGGTGGTAACATCCGTGGTTATTCTCTCCTTCCCAGAGAGCGGCTCCCAGCTGGGCTCCAGCCCTTTCTTATCTGAGGCCAACGCTGAGAGGATCGTGCAGACCTTGTGTACAGTTCGGGGGGCCGCCCTCAAGGTTGGCCAAATGCTCAGCATCCAGGGTACAGCATGAGCCCCAACTCCTCACCCTGATCTCTCTCCCACCGCAGCCCCATCCCTACAAGCCTTGATTTAGGGTACTCATGCAGTGCCCTTCCTCATTCCTCCCACTGTCTCCTAAGACAACAGCCTCATCAGCCCCCAACTGCAGCGCATCTTCGAGCGGGTCCGCCAAAGCGCCGACTTCATGCCCCGCTGGCAGATGCTGGTAAGGACCTGGCGAGAGGCAGGCAAGGCAAGGAGACTCGCTCCACCTCCTACACACACACACCCTGCCTTGTGACTCTGAGCTTCAATTTCTCCATCTATAAAATGGGGATTGCTAAAGTACACACCTCATCCATAGCATCACTATGATTAAATGAGAGCAAGGGCCAGAGTGTTTTATTCTGTCCTGGGCACAGACTCGGCTCTGTTGAGACAGCAGAGCACTGTGGTTAGGGTTTGAGCGCTGCCTCTGCTAGTCACAGGTATAAGGTCTCTGTGCCTTTGTTACTTGTTCTGGGAAATGGAGATAGTGGCAGCCACACCCGTGTCACAGGGTTACATAAATTAGTACACAGTTTATATATTGGAGCGCTTAGTTTATATTACATGGAGTACTTAGAACTGCCCCTGTCACACCATGAATGACATGCAAGTTTCAGCAGTGATTATTACTGTTTTTTGATTAAAGGAGATCATATCTATAAATAGGCTGGCACAGCACCTGGCCTTGAGTAAGTGCCTAAGACACCAGCTGTTTTTCTGATAACTGGGTGAAGGTGTGGACTGCAGATCCCAGCTGCCGCCTCCCTCCCGATGCCTGTTCTGCTCACTTGCCATGGGACCCCACGTGGTCCCTGCCTCACTCTGCCACTTCAAGCAGGACTAGCCCATGGGAAGCAATTCCTGAGCATGTTAATTTTGAGTTAATAATACAGTCTAGGAGTAAAATAAAGACTGTTATCAATCTTAACTAAAAACAATAGCAGTTCTCACAACTACCCAAGTAGCTTCGAGAGTACAAGCTCAGAACAGAGAAGTTGGCCTGAGCCTTCCAGCCTCCAGGACCTGGCAGGTCACCAGGAAGGAACTTCTCTCTGAGGCTCAGTTTCTATATCTGCAAAGTGGAATAGCAGCCAAGAACTTAGCCCACGGTTATTAACTTGTCAAAAAATGCTCAGGTGCCCATAACCAGGATGGTGACTGTCATGACCACTCCCCACAGAAAGTTCTTGAAGAGGAGCTGGGCAAGGACTGGAGAGCCAAGCTACCCTCCCTGGAGGAGGTCCCGTTTGCCGCCGCCTCAATTGGGCAGGTGCACCAAGGTGTGCTGAAGGATGGGACAGAGGTGGCTGTGAAGATCCAGGTGAGAATGGAGGCCAAGTGGGGTGGGGGGTATCCTGCTCTCCCAGAGGAGTGACTTCCACACCCCCACCCCATAGTACCCAGGTGTTGCCCAGAGCATCCACAGCGATGTGCAGAACCTGTTGGCCGTCCTCAAGATGAGTACAGCCCTACCGGAAGGTGAGACACCCTGACCAAGGGAAGGCACAGGGCAGGGTGTGTGCTGAGCAGGGAGAGCCCAGAGCACGAGTGTGTGTGGCACAGCCACAGAGAGACAAGCCCAGACCGCAATCCACACACACACAGAGTGCAGCCCAGGGAGGGGGATTTCGGTGCAGAAAGGGGGCCCATGGGGCATCATGTTTGTGTGCATGGTGTTGAAAGAGGAAGGGAGGCAGCCAGGCTAGAAAGGAGCGGAGGGACAGCTTGGGCACAGGACGCCAAGAAGGTAATGTTGTGTCGGGGTGGAGGAGCTACAGTGGATGCACAGCAAAGAGCTGACCCGAGAGAGAGAGAGAGAGAGAGAGAGATGGCAGAGGGACCGCAGCTGTGAGAACAGAGGGATGCTGCAGTGATGCCACTAAGAGTTCTGGAGCAGAGGTGTGAGGGCCACCAAGAGAGACAGAAAGAGGGAGACAACTGGGAAAAAGACACTGAGTGGGATCCCAAGGGCTCCAGCAGGGAACAGGCTGGGCCCCTCCTCCACTGATGCGATACCCGCCAGGCCTGTTTGCTGAGCAGAGCCTGCAGGCCTTGCAGCAGGAGCTGGCTTGGGAGTGTGACTACCGTCGAGAGGCAGCCTGTGCCCAGAGCTTCAGGTGAGCTGACTTCCCTGTGGGCCCTGGGGAGCCCTCACTTGTCCCCTGTATCCTCTGTGAGCATGGACAGGTCACTGCTTTCTGGGTGTCTGTTTTCTCCTCTGTTAATGGGACACATACCCACTGTGATCTGACACAAGCACTTAATTCCACCGTGAGGCACAGATACACCTACTGGACTGCCAGATTGAGCAGTCTGGCAGCACTGGGAATTAGAGAGGGCAGGTAATCCCTTACCTACTGTGGACAAGAGGAGAAAGTGATAGAAGCATTCTGGAGAACAGTTTGGCCTCACCAAATAGGCTCTTATATTCATATTCCTCACAACCCACTTTCTAAATGCTATAGGGGCACTTACACCAGTGTATACGACCAGACTTTTCCAGAATGCTTACAACAGCATTGTCTTTAAGAGCCCTCAAAGTAGAAACAACCCACATCTATCACATTTATCTAGCAGGGCACATAAATAAATTATGGCATACTCATTGGCAGAATATTATATAGCAGTGAATATGAATGAACTATAGCTATACTGAACAGTGTGGTTATATCTTGGAAGTATGATGAAACGAAACAATGACATCTCAGCAGGATCTTCCACAGTGATTCAGCATATGTCGAAGGTCTGTAATGTGCTGGGCTCAGTACACAGAGTGACAGTTGCCTCAGTGGAAGGCAGGGTTTTGAAGCATAGTTTCTGTCCCATCAGATCAGCATTTACCAGGCAGTGCAGCCTGGTTCCGTGCAGTGGCCTCAAGGGTGTCCTTACAGGGGGTGTGTGTGTGTGTGTGTGTGTGTTTAAGTGTATGTGTAAATGGAGACTGATGAAATGCTCGGCATGCAGCCTGCTCTTGAGAAGTGATTCATACATCAGAGATCTTACAACCAATGACAGAAACCCCAGCCCCAAAGCAGGACCTTGAGGAGGAGGCAACAAAGCAGGATGAGGGGCCAGTTCCCTCTCATTTGGGTCTGGGGTTACCCTCTCCCCAGTAAGGTTCTTCAGGGACTGTAAGAATACAAACCAACCTCATTTCCCTGCCCCCTGCCTTCCTGCCCCATCCCCTCTCTCAAGCATTTCTCAGGTCCTCAATAAAAAGCCTCAGTTGTATTCTTTGGCTCCCAAATCTTACACTTTATGGGTATTTATCTTCTTTGTGAGACATGATCTCACTCTGTCATCCAGACTGGCCTCGAACTCACAGTGATCCTCCTGCCTCAGCTTCCAAGTGCTGGGATGACAAGGCATGCACCACCACCCTTGACCCAAATCTTACTCTAACGCTTACATCACTGAATAATTGGTCTCTCTGTTGGAGTATAGGCTCTGGTGGTCCAGGCCAATGCTGGCTCAGAACTGATCTCTTACCCAGCATAAGAAGGATTCTTTCATTTAGCAATGTTCAGAGGATAGCATCTCACTGTCCAGAAGGACATGTTTCAAACCCCAGTGGGTGGTGGAAATCCTACAGAGTATTAAACCCTGTATAGGGTAGCTTTTTCCTATGCATACCTATGGTGAAGTTTAACTTATTAACTTGTTTTTGTTTTGAGACAAGGTCTCACTATGCAGTTCAGGCTGGCCTTAAATTCACTGTATCCCAGACTGGGATTGAATTCACAGTGATCCTCCTGCCTCAGCCTCCCAAGTGCTGGGATTATAGACATGCACCACCATGCCCAGCTAATAAATTTTTTTTTTTGAGACAGGGTCTTGCTATATAATTCAGGCTGATCTTAAATTCACTATGTAGTCCAGGCTAGCCTCAAACTCATGGCAATTCTCCTGCCTCAGCCTCCTGAGTGCTGGGATTACAGAGGTGAGCCACCATACCTGAGCTACTATAATAAAACTTAAAAATACACTGTATATATTGACCACCCCTTGGATGTGTCTTTTTGTTTTATTTTGTGGTAAGAGGGACTGAATCCGGGGCATTCACACTGAGCTACATCCCCAGCCCTTTTTAATTATTTTGAGACAGGGTCTCACTAAATTGCCCAAGCTGGGCTCAAACTTTTGATCCTGCTTCAGCCTCCCACGTTTAATATTTTTTGACCACAGTTGACTGCAAGTAACTGAAACCTTAGAGAAATGAAATTGCAAATTATGGGAGACTCCTTTCAAGACCAAGGAATGACCCTATGTGTGGACTGATAAGGTTCGTGAAACAGTGATCATTTGGAGAGATGAATTAATAAACTGATTTTTAAAAGTAATGCATATGTTAAATACATTGAGCTCATCCTGGAGCAACCAGAAGTCACAGGATGTTTTTCAGTAGGGCAGTGATGAGTCCCAGGCAATACCCACCTAAAGGCAAGCATAGAGTAGGCCGTACAGGGATACTTGTTAGATGTTAGTCCAGCCAGTTATTAGCCACCACCCAAGGCAGACAGGCCAGAGAAAGATATGAAGGAAGGGAAAACATAGAGGAAGATGACCTGAAAGATTTCTCAGAGACCAGCCTGGGGGTGCCCAATGCATGAAGTCCCTTTGCCTCCCTTTCCTTCTGCCCCAGGCAGCTGTTAGCAGATGACCCCTTCTTTCGGGTGCCAGCTGTGATTAAAGAGCTGTGCACGACACGAGTCCTAGGCATGGAGCTAGCTGGTGGAGTCCCTCTGGACCAGTGCCAGGGCCTAAGCCAGGACATCAGGAACCAGGTAGGTTGCTTCATGGGACAATGGGGGGAGGGGGAGCCTGCAGGGCCACATCGCTGAAACATCTCACCTCTCCCCACCACAGATTTGCTTCCAGCTCCTAAGGCTGTGTCTGCGGGAGCTGTTTGAGTTCAGATTCATGCAGACAGACCCCAACTGGGCCAACTTCCTGTACGATGCCTCCAGCCACCAGGTTGGTTACTTCTGATGTGAGTCAGGATGCACTGGTGCTGGAATAGACATTCCCGGCTATTTCAGTAGTTCAACACACCTGTAATTCATTATCCACACTTTTCCTTGCAGCAGCTCAGGGACCCCAGCTCTTTCCCTTCCCCTGAGCCTTGGTACGCTCTGCTTGCAGTGCAAGGAGAGACATTGAGGCGGTGACCCTCTGCTTACCTCCTTTGGCCAGAAGTGACATGTCATTTCTTTTATCACTCTATCAGTGATGACCTAGAGTACTTAGCACCAAGATAGGGAAACAGTGGCCACAGTGGTCAGGCTGGGATAGGGAGGATGGGGCTGAAACCAGCGTGTGTACCTGAGCCAGCCTAGGCCAGGTGGGGATCAGGGAAGCCTTGAAGGGAGTGTCATTCTGACAGCAGAAAGGGAAACAGGCAGCCATGTGACAGCAGGGCCAATGTTCCAAGCTGAAGGCACAGGTGTACAAAGGCCTGGATGTGAGAGTTTGCCCTTTTCCTGTGTATGGTCCCATCTTCACCTGCACCAAAGGTTGCCAAGTGGTTCTCTAAAGTGGTCTGTTCCCATTCTGTCAGAGAGGTATCTTTTTATTTATTTTTTTTTTATTTTTTTTTTCTGGCACTGGGGATCGAACTCACGACCTTGCGCTTGCCAAGCAGGCACTTAGGCCACTGAGCTAAATCCCTAGCCCTTGTCTTGTTGAGACAGGGTCTTGCTATGCCGTTCAGGCTGGCCTTGAGCTCACTTTGTAGCCAAGGCTGGTCTCAAACTTGCAACGATTCTCCTGTTTCAGCCTCCCGAGTATTGAGATTACAGGCGTGCACCACCAGGCCTGGCTCCCTGAGGGATCTTTTTCAAATACAAGTCTGGCAGCTGGGTGTGGTGATGCACACATGTAATCTCAGCACTTAGGAGGCTGAGGCAGGAGTATCACCGTGAGTTCGAGGCCAGCCTGGGCTATATAGTGAGTTCAAGGCCAGCCTGAATGACATAGTTAGACCGTGTCTAAGATTCCCCTTCCCCAGCTCCTCAGCACCCTCAGAATCAAGCCTCCACCCTTTGCTAAGCATCCTATGGCCTCTCTGAGTCTTCAGCCCCAGTCCCTTCCACCCCAGCCCACAAACAAATCCGCCTGTGTCCTCTCTTAATCTTAGACCCCAGGGGGCTGTTTTTCAAACTCCAATAAGTACAGGGTCTCGACACCCATTTATAGGACTTCAAGAGCTCTTTTTTTTTTTTTTTTTTTTTTTGCTTTAGTACAGCAGAAGAGAAAATACTTATCAGTTTGTCACAAATGAGACGGGTCCAAATTTATTTTGGGTCACTTTTTTTTTTGTGGCACCGGGGATTGAACTCACAACCTCACACTTGCCACTTGCCAGGCAGGCATTTAGGCCACTGAGCTAGATCCCCAGCTGATTTGGGGTCACTTTTATATGACATTTATATGTATGCATGCATTTGTCCAGATACCATGAATAAACTGGTTCTTACTGTGGGGTAGGGTTGGTCATTCACACTCCACTGCCCTAAAGAAATTCATTGAGCACAAAACTCAGAAACAACCACTGTCTGTCAGGCAGACGAATGCACTGTGATATATTCATGCAATGAAGTTCTTAGATGCAGTAATGAAAAATGAATGAGCTAGAACTACACAGAGCAACAAGATAAACTGCAAGACCTTGCTAGACCAAAGGTACAAGTTGCAGGACAACTGTAGT
>RJWT010055639.1:0-10135 GCA_004365215.1 Cuniculus paca
GTAGACTAAGAGTCACCTTGGAAACTGAAGGCTACAGTTGCTGTTCCTATTAAGAACTCTTGACCTACAAAAAAGATCAAATAAGGACCATTAAGGAAAAGGTAACTTGGTTGCATTTTATAAGAAGAAAACATTTAAAATAAAATGAAACAAATGTTCATTATAATCTCTTTTTAAAAAGGACAGTAAGAGTTTGGTTCTTTTTAGTGACATGGATAAGGAAGAGAGATTGAGCAACTAAGAAAGGAATCAGGAAAGGGACAAATATAACCTCTCACTGTCAGTAAAACTAATGCTGTGGTTAAAAAAAAATTGTAGATTTTTTTAAACTAATGGAAATAACCAGAATGTCTCCTAGAAAAATTTCTACCTGAAGCCTGTAAGTACAGTTAAGCCTGAAAAGCTCTATACTTAAAATACCAGTTTTCCATTTAGCACAGACTTCCTATACCAGCTTCTAGTGAGTGTATCACTTTGAGATGAGAAAAACTGCCTTGAGAATAACTTTTTAAAACTCTGTTGCATTTTTGCAAGTAGGCACAAATGGCTTCACTCCACAAATGGCTTCACTCTTCCTTTCTACTGTGGACAGATGGACCTAAAAGATACATACAGCTATTGACTAGAAGATGTTACTCCAGTTGAAAATAGGCTAACTGTTCTGATTGAGAATTATAATCACAAGTGAAACTAGTTTTATGGTATAGGTGCTAAAAAAAAAACCTGAGTTTTCTTATCCTGACAAAATACTGCATATCAAATACAAACAGCTGTTTTATGCAAAGCAATAATATATGTTTATTAAGGCTCTGAGTTTTGGCTAAAAGGAGCTAGTTAAATTTCTCTCAATAAAAAGAGTTTGTTTTAATTTCATTGTTTTTTTTTCCCCAAAACCACAAGCAGCTCAGCCTCTGCTCTCTGTAGCTTTGTAAATTGCCTCACCCCGAACAGAGGTCAGGGATGGAAATGCCTTAACGTGTCCAGTCTAGAGACAGAAAAACAAGTCAATAAAAATAACTCATGTAGCTCTCACACAGTCTCAGCAGCCACAACTCAAAGCTGTTTCTCACTGATAACAGTGACAGTTACTGTGAGTTACCAAGATCCTTCTACTTTCATTTTTCTGCTTAAAAATTCATGCCTCGTAGCCGGCCGTGGTGGTGCACACCTGTAATCCCAGCACTCATGAAACTGAGGCAGGATGATCGCTACAAGTTCGAGATCAGCCTATGCTACAAAGTGAACTCAAGGCCAGCCTGAACTGCATAATGACACCCTGTCTCAAAAAGACAAAAAAAAAAAAAAAGTCATTACTCATGTCAAGAAGGTTTCCCCAGTTTTGTTTCACACTGTTCCCAACCATGTTTAAAAACAAAACAGAACAACCCTGGCTTTTAAAAAAAATCTTACTTCTTTCTCACTAGAATTATTAGAAATGCAATAAAACTATATGATAATTTTGCAGGCTTTGGTGAACTGTCTTTAATTGTATTATTGTTTCATCTCAAGCATTTAAATTCTAAATAAATGATTTCATAAAAGAAACTAATATATCGTTGGAATGAGGATGATATCCTAGAATATCATTGGAATGAGGAAAGTACCGCAACACAGTCGCAGGAGCAGGTGGTGTCGACGCCTGTGTATTCTGTCCCCTGGGGTCTCTTGCGGTTGTCAAGACAGGATTGCTCTTCGAAACCCACAGCAGTGACCCCCAAGGGTGGAACACCAGAGCCTCGGGAAGTCAGTCCTGAGTACGTTCTTCGCTGAACTTCACTTCAGAAGGGTCGCTCTTGATTGGGTGGTATTTGTTCTGGATAACTGTACAGATGTCTTTAGTATTTATACTAGGTTTTACATTTTTAAAATTTGATTTTTAAGGAAAGAAAACAAGCCCTCAGAATACAGTGTCACTGATTACCAGTGACGTCAAAAGTTAATGTTCCCTCTCCCTTTCTTTTTCCTTTGCACATTGTACTCTTTCTTCTGGACCAGCACCATCCCATCTGCTTCTTGCATGCACTGCTCCCTCACCCTTCTGTCTACCTCTGGAGAAGTGAGGTCATAGCAGTCTATTGATCCGATAGAATTTTCTTTTTTTTTTTTGCAGTACCGGGGATTGAACTCACGACCTTGCGCTTGCTGGGCAGGCACGTAGACCGCTGAGCTAGATCCCCAGCCCCTCGATCTGAAAGAATTTAGAGAACTGCTGCACAGGAACCGCTGCAGTGTTGACAGATTGTTGCAGAGATAGGCTGGTGGAGGCTGCAGTGCAGAGCGCTTTCATCCTCCCTGACAGTGAGTTTCCTTCTGCTGTGATCCAGCAGGAGTGTGGCTCTGCTGTCCTTTCTTGCCCTGTCTTCCTCCCCATTAAAACTGCCCACTAGAAGTCTTTGCATTTTGATACCCAAAGTACTGAAGTCTCCTGTTTGGGTGTTCTTTCTGGATAGCACACTGAAGATAACTTCCAGATATTTTGCACGAGCGAATGTAGTTTTTCTAGTGATAGGATGCCTATTTAAAATGCCTAGATTGATGGTGAGGGCTCAACACAATTTTCTTTTTACCATTTATTTCATACACTTTTGGAAAATATATGTTGCACAGGAAGCAGGTAAACTTGGGAAGTGTTTTCTTACCCTGGGAATCAGTAAGCTGACCTGCCACAGCTACGCTGCTTTTCCAGAGCAGAGTCCTTATGAATTAAACTACTTGGTACTTTCAATAAAACACAGACATTTATTCATGACTAACTTTTTAAAAGTTAGAATGAGGGCTGAGGATATAGCCCAACGGCATAAGCGCTTGCCTGGCACACACAGGTCCTGGGTTCAATTCCTGATACCAAAAAAAAAAAAGTTAAAGTGAATAGTTATACTTGTAATATTATCAGTTTCTTCCCTTCCAGAGGGAGGGGAAAGGGATGTGCTGACGTTTAACCTCACCTGCGGCTTCCGCCTGAGCCTGTAAGAGTGAGGTGAAGGAAGCTCCTTCCCATACACTATCAAGACTGGGGAAACTTTGTCGTGCCTTACTTCCCAGAATTTTGATTTGCTTGTCAGAACCTGGCCTGCCCATGGTGGTGGTTGCGTGGGTTGCCTCTTCTGCCCTCAAACAAAATCTGAGCAGGCGAGCAAACATCAGTGCTTTGAGAGACACTGTCTTGGTTACTTTTCTCTCGTTGCTGAGACAAACACCTGATACCCAAAATTAGGGAAGAAAAGGTTTATTTAGCTTATAGTTTCTGAGGATTTCAGTCCATAATCAGCTGATGCCAAGACATGGTGGCATGGCACTGGGGCAACACTTCAAGGCAGCAGCCAGAGCAAAAAGAGAAAAAGGGGAAAACAAACCTCTTCTCCTCCCTTATATTGTACAAGGCCACCCCTCCCCCCTTTAGAACTAGTCTAACACTCACAAAATGTCCTTGCTCTCCTTTTACAGGATGAGGATATTTACAAAGTAAGAACCCTGGCTCCCTGCTGAGTCTCTCTGTTAAACTTCTCAACTGCTCAAGTTGACACTGCCGAAGTTTAAGGAGGCAAAGGCAAGCAGATTGCTGCCTGCACTGATGATTGGCAACACATGGCGGCTTTCTCAGGCAAGGGCCCCTGAAAGACAGGGTTGAGCTGAGAAGACAGGCGGATTCTCAGGGAGCCAGGGCTGTGCTTTTCGCCAGTCTGTGTGTCTGCTGCTTCCTGGCCTTTCTCACGGGCCTTTAGAAGCAGAGGAAAGGACAGCACCCTCTCCGCACTGAGTGATGTGCTGCCAGCGGGGGATGCAGTTCTGATTTGTGTGGCAGACAACCGTTCTCAAGCAGGGTGCCTGAGTGAAAAGTAGGGAATGACCTCAAGGCGTGGTGTGGACAGAGGTGTGAGCCCAGGGCAGACACGTCCCACGCAAGTGGGTTATCCTTAAAAACAGCAGTAGGAACAAGCCGACTGCAAGCCAGAGTGCTACTGAAAGCGCTTACATAATTCTAGCAGGTTTGGGTTTCCTCTGGTTCAAGTTTTCTTGCCTCTTTGATAATCAGACGATCTGAAGAAAGGCATAGGATTTCAGGGGAGAATCTGCGTGACAGCTTCACAATAAGGCCATTCACCACCGCCCTTTCATTAGCTCACCCGTGATCAGCATCATTCTTAGACTCTGGCATGGCTACAAGGCTCCATTTAAACTTAACCCAACTTGCAGACTTAACTGATCCAGGAATGACTCAGTACGTCCAGCCAGCTACTGTAGCTCTTTTTCCCCGCTTGATAAGGGAATTTAACACAATGGGCTTCACAGTTCTTAAATGACTCCATTTTTTTTCTTGTCTTTGAAATGTGGTGCTTATGTGACCTTCTGTTCTTAATACAATTTCACGTGGCTTGATTATATTTTTTTGAAAGTCTACACAGACATGATATTGACCACCTTCCCTTTGAATAGATCTTTTAAAGAAATCTTACAGATGTAGAAGTAAATTCATATGTCCTACATCCACACAGCTGGTTTCAATATGTTAGGTACTACAGTATTATGAGCTATTAGATACAGTTAAATCAAACTTGGAAAGATTTGCTTTACTTTTGAGGACTGATTCTGATGCAATTTATAGCAGTACTTCAACACGGAATTTCTGTTGTGGCACACTTCTGGTTATTTTCACCCCCTTATAGGATACGTAAATTTAACATTTCAGTGAAATTGTCCAGGTGGTGAGAGGCCATGAAATGAGCATGAAGCCAGAAGACCTCTGTCCCTTTCTGGGCATGCTTGGTGGAGGAGGGCACCTTGACATGACAGGGGAGTGAAGATCCTGTTGGTTCCATTTGGTGGCACCAATGTGGAGAACAACCACTTTTTTTCAAGGGTAGTGAGAATTCACACTGGACCCACAGCTTGGAATTCTGCTTCCCAAGCTTTGGGAATCACTAGGGTACTTGTTAAAAATGCAGATGCCTGGGCTGCACTGTCACCCCAAGACTGACGCAGTAGGTTTGGGATGGGGACCTGAGAAGTTGCGTGTTTAGCTAAGACCCCGTCGACTGACCCAGGTTATTGGCTTATAGTGAGACTCGTAATGCTGAAGTCAGCGGGAAATGGCGGGAGTCCTGCTCCTGTTGCCCCCAGGTGAGCTGAGACCCTACTCCGATATGATCCCCGGAAATACAGGTGGCAGAGGCAAAGGGATGACCCTAGTGCTTCCAGGTCTCAGAGCCACATGAACGTCCACCCAGCTGCTTGCATCCGCATTGAGATGGGGTCACCTGCCTGGCACTGTCAGGGCCATGCCTCCCTGTAGGCTGTGCAGTGTATGAGATTGTCATCGCAACCCACTCAGCTCTGTAATTAGAATCTCAGAGCTGTTGTTATCTGCAGTAATTAATCCAAATTTATTTCTCTATCCCCACCCCATCCCTATTAAAGTAATTTTCAATGATTAGAAACAAAGAAAGATCTTTTTCAGAAGGACTCCCAGTTAGAGATGGATTCTCAGGGAACCTTTGGAAATGTTGTATCTTTATTTCACAAAGATGAGCTTTTTTTCTTGAAGACCAGTTGATCCGATGGTCAGAACAGACAGGAGAAGCGTGATGGCACTGTTGAGGTTGGTAGCAGTTTGCTGGTAGCAGTTTGCTGAGGGTTCTGTGTGGAACCCGCCCACAGATAAGTGGCACTCTTTTTATGGTGAGGATTTTCAGTTGGCAGACTTCATTTCTTTATTTACTTAGGTATTTACTTATCTGTGATGCCAGAGGTTGAACCCAGGACCTTGCACATGCTAGGCACATGCTCTGCCACTGAGTCACACCCCAGCTTCCCCCAGCAGGCTTTGGATGGTGAGAATTTTCAGCCCTGTACCGAAGTAGAAAGTACTGATACTGATCACTCCCTGTCCAGAGGGCTCGAGATTTCTCATGTGTTTAGCAATCTTTTCCATTCTTTAATTTCCCTGGTGGTTTTCATAGGGGAAAAAAAGTAATCTACTCTGTACCTACTTCGGAGTTCAGGGCTGAGGCCCCTGTGACAAAATTGAGATGATTAAGAGAAAAGTGTATAGTTTATTTAAAAGGAATTTTACATGACATAGAACTTTTGGAAACGAAAACCCAAAGAAACAGGGGAGTCTGCATCCCTCACGCTCAGGTTCAGTGAAGCATGCACAGCTGCTCAGGGTGCGATTGCACAAGGACGTCTGACCTAGTGGTCATAAGCTGGGGGACTAGCAAGGCCTGTGTTTGGAGTCTTCCTGTGACCTTGTGTCTTCAGAGACAAGGATGCTCTTTTCCTCTCTGTACCAGGAAGACGCCTCTCACACTAGGATCCTATGACGTGCTTGGGGGCAGGCAGAGAACTTTCTTGAAGCTGGCTTCAGAGAAAGGTGAATAAAGCTCAGGGAGACCTTCCTGTTTTAGTTGTTTTCTCAAATGCCAAACTGCCTTATGTTGGGGTCGTGTGTCCTGAACTCTGCATTTCAAGCTAGGTCCCTTTAGGAATGCAGTGAACATGCAGTGCCTTGCTTGGGGCCTCGCCGGGTTGAGTGATGATGAGTTATCCTTAAATGTATTTTTTCAGGAATGTGTTCCAGAGAACCTAGAACTGAAGAAGAAGATCTTTGCCCAGCTGGATGGCATTGTGGACGACAGAGTCATCTTAAGCAGCTCGAGCTCTTGCCTCCTGCCTTCTAAACTCTTTGCCGGCTTGACGCACGTGAGGCAGTGCATCGTGGCTCATCCAGTGAGTATGGTAAACCCAAGGAGCCGGTCGGTGTGTTGCAGAGTGCTTGTAATTGCAGCTACTCAGGAAGCTGAGGGTGAGGATCATTTGAGCCTAAGAGCTTGAGGCCAGCGTGGGCAACTTAGCAGAAACTGTTTCAGAAAAATTTTTATAAACTCTGGTTTTGGGGGGCAGGCAGTAACAAATCCCCCAGTATTTTGAATTGCTTTATCAAGATAATATCAGCATTTTAAAAAATACTATAGTCTAAGATTCTTTGGGGTTTTGTCTGCATACCTAACACATCTTCTAGTAACTCATCATGCAGCTGAGGGGGCTGACTACTAAATAAGTAATTCCACCACCAAGGTAAAAGAACTACCTTGAAAGTGTGCCCACCAAGAAGGACTTTGTAGATACGTCACTTGTCCTGTGTGGTTTACCTAACCCAATTCAGAGTAGGATTGGTTTTGTTAACAATCAGATTCTGGGTCCCACTCCTGAGATTCTGACTCAGGAGATTTGACTTTCAGCCACTGGTCTCATTCCCTGTCCCCTGGAATTAACTGGGGAGACTTCCTCCCCAGGAGAGGGTCACAGGGCAAAGGTTAGGGGGCAGTCACATGGAGGAGCAGGGCTCGCCCTGCTGGGGTTCAAGTGTTTGAATCTATGGGTGGGCAGAAGCAAAACCCAAGCTAAGGATGTGCACGAAGTGAGGAGACGGTGTTGCTGGGGAGCGGTGCATGTGGGGAGCAGCGGAGGAAGTCTGGAAGGCTTGGGAATTCATGTCAAGCATCCCTTATCTGAAATACTTGGGACCAGAGTTGTTTCAGATTTGGTGTTGGGCAGAGTGGTATTCAGAATATTTGTATGGGCTTCACCAGTTAACCATCCCAATTCAAAAAATCTGAAATTCAAAAATGATGTAAAACCCAGAAGGGTTTTTTTTTCTTCTTTTAACGTTATGTCAGTGCTCAAAAGTTTAAGGTTTCTGGAGCATTTGGATTTTCATCCTAAAGATGCTCAATTTGTAGCTGAATTTATGGAGAATTCTGAGTGACTGAAGAGTTGGGACCAGCTTGGGTACAGAGCAGCAGGACTGTGGTGGAAACATTGCTTCAGGAAGGTAACAGAAGGGGAGCGCTGACAGCCCAGGTGCGTGGCACTGTCTAAACAGGAGGCACAATTTCTAGTCAATGTGTTGGCTTCTAAATCTATTGAGAAACCATCACATGGTTCAGCAACTACCTCTTAGGCTCTCTGACAGGACTATCCCCCACATCTCCACTCCTTCCGTGCCTCATGGGCAAGACGACTGCAGAGTCACTCACTGCTCGGTGCCACCCAGCAGGACAGTCAAGACTCAAATGATAACCTCTCTCTCTCTCTCTCTCTGCTCTTGGTCCATCGTGGTGCTGTTTAGTAAGATAAAACCTTATTTTATAAAATTAATTTCTTGCAGTCTTTATAGAGTATTTAAAACCAAAACCAGTGTTAACTAAAGCAAACCAAATATCCTGTATTTTTCCTTCCTTTCTCTTGTCCTCTTGTATTTTTTTTTTTTTGTTCTGTATTGGAACTGATCATTCCACCAGCCTCTCAGCCTAGGGAAAGCCGTCTTGAATAAGGTGGACAGGTTCTGATAATCAAGAGCCATTGCTAACGCTGGAGGCTCCTGAGAATCCCCTCTGCCTCCCAGGCCAGGCCGGAGTGCTGAGCACCCAGCTCTCTGCCTCAGCTCCCAGCCCTCTGTGCTCTTCGCCCCATCAGGAAGTAGGATAAAGGAAGAGGAAGTTCACTCCTGCCCCCAAAGGGACTTGGCAGAGGAGGCATTAAGCAATTGTGAAAGATTGCAGTCTCCACCCCTGCCCAGGGAAGCCTCTAACCAGCATGTTAAGACGTCCACATGTTTTCTCAGGCACCTTTTGCAGGGGCGGGAGCAGGGCTTTTGGACATCTCCACACCTGGGGGCGAGCAGAGGGCAGCACCTGGTGGGCGTGCGCCGTCTGTGGTGGAGTAGTTCCCATGGGGCCTTAGCCTGGCTTTCTAGGCTGAGGCCAGCAGAAGTGACTGTGGCTGCTGCTGTCAGGAGGGCCGGGAAGAGGGGGATTCACGTGCCCACGATCTCTCTCCTGGGCATTCTCCCTCTTAAGTGTCTTTGGTGGCAACTTTCCTTATCCTCCTTGTCTCTGGAATTCCCGTGCAGCAGAGCTCGGAGTGGACCGTGTGGCCCATGGCGTGTGTTGTGAGAACCGTCTGAAAGTTGCCTTCAGCTGCAGTCTGCAGAGGTTTCTCCCGATAGCCACATTTCCCAAGCCTCCCCTGCTGGTCTCACTTTGTGGAGTATGGTGGGCAGGGGGCTGATGGGGGTCTCCTTGCTGTGTCATCAAGACTGCCTGCAAGGATGAGGCCTGGGCAAGGCACACACTCCCGGGTCTGCTGGGCACCGGCGCTTCCTGGCATTAGACCGGCCCTGCTTCCCCCTGCGCCACACCCAGAGTGTCCTGGTGCATTTGCTGACTCACCCTCCTGTCTGACATGGAGGACCTTCGGCCTGGTGTTGGTGGTGACTTTCATGTTTGACGGATGGGCTTGCTGTTCGGGGGGGTGGGGTCTGTCTGTTCCTTGTGCATCTGCCTGTTGCTGTCTGGCCCAAGCCTGTGGTGCTGCTGTGCAGAGGACTCCTTTCAGCTGTCTCTGCGAAGAGAGCACTGGCTACAGAAAGTCTCAAAACATAGGGCATTCCAGCACTCTCCGCCCAGCGCCCCCAGCCGCCTGGATGAATGGTCAATGGCACGGCTGTCTCCTGGGAGGCGGCCGCTTCCCTGTGGGGCTGGCTAGTTCCATCTGCAGAGAGGGGTAAAGGAAGCCTCTGTTGGCGCGCTGTGCTATCTGCAATCACATGCGCCAGGCTCTGTTTCAGATCCCCGAAGGGACAAAGAATGGTGCCCTTGTGCCGGCCCAGCCTGGGTCCCTACAGAGCCTGGCGGCCGCAGCCCCTCTACCTCCAGCCACACGCGGCCGCCCGGGCTGAGCCAGGGACCATCTCCTGGGACAGTTCCGAAAGTGCCTCCTTTCCTGGGTGTGTGTCTTTCCCCGCTTCTGGAGGGCACATCTCCTCACATAAGGGCCCTAGACAGGAAAGAGGGTGTCCCAGGCATCTTGTCTGCCCTTTTGCCTGTCAAGCAGGGGCCCTTTGACTTCGTCCTTTCTCTATCGTGTGACACTCAGGAGCACCATCACCATCGTCACACTGCTTCTCTGAGCTTGGCCTGAGGGTTGGCCACATCAGTCAAGGCCATCGTGCTCTGGCCAGAGTGACACCACTCCCTCTGGGGCACCTCCAGGCCCCTTCTCAGCAGCCCCTAGCTTGTATCTAGAGACACAGATGTGTGGGTTAAGGTCCATTTCATGGGATGCAAAGGGCCAA
>RJWT010055640.1:0-10128 GCA_004365215.1 Cuniculus paca
ATTATTAGACATGATGAAGAAAATGGAAAGATGGGGGAATGTAGGGTCAGGTAATATGTGGCATGAATATGATCAAAGTATATTATACACACTGAACCTCCCCTCAAACAATACATTTTAAAATCAAAGGGAGGGTAATGGGGGAGGATGATTAAAATATATTATGTGCATCTACACATTTGTCAAAATTAAACCCATTCATCTGTAAAATCAGTATGAACTAGTAAAAACAGTGGGAAAAATAGAAAAAAAGAAAAAGATTTTTGCCTAGCACAAAAAAAGATATATTCTCTAATAATTTAGCAGTCACTGATTAAATACAATCATTTTTATACCATTTTCTGTGATACTTTTCATATATTTAATGTAGGCTACTTTTTCTGTGTATAATTTCCTTTTCTAACCACATTTTAGGATATCACTTTTGCATGCGTCCTAATGGATGCAAAATGAATAAGTTTAGTGAACTCTCAATATTTAGTAGGCTCAGTGACTCATGTAATATTTTGGTGTTCACTAATATGTCCAAGTTGGGATGTGGTGAGTAAGTTTTAGACAATTCCAACAAAATAGAACTGAAAGAGATTGTAATAGAACTGCAATAGTGGCTAGGGTTGTCAGCACATACCTCTAATCACACATACTTGGAAGACTGAAGCAGGAGGATTGTAAATTCAAGATCAGCCTGAGCAACTTATGACAGTGTCTCAAAATAAAATGAAAAAAGGCTGAGGGTATAGCCCAGTAGTAGATCAGTTGCCTATGACTGAGGGAGTGGAAAAGAGAGAGTGAGAGAGACAGAGAGAGAGAGAAAGAGAGAGACAGAGACAAGAGAGGAGAGAAATGATAAGATTAATACATTTCATATATGTGTCTATATGTCCTGACTTGTTTGAAAAGAATTGCAAAAAAGAAAAAAAAGGTAATATTTCAACAAAACCCTGCAAATTTAACACAACAGCAACAACAAAAAACTTGTAAGGTAGGATACCTCAATTAGAAGGCAAGTGAAAGAAGTGATAAGTCAGAATGCTTTTATAGTATACCTATTTTAATATTTTAGGTAATAGATTTAAGGGCTAATCTTGAAAGGACAACAAAAAAAGAATTATAGTTAATCTTGAAAGGTCTCAGTTTTGCTCATGTGTTCTAACACTGTGAATTACAGAAATATCCTCCAGAAAAGTCAATTTTTAAAAAGGCACATAGGACCAGATTTTGATAAAAAGTGCTTTTTCTTTTACCTAGGGCATATGATTGCTTTGACAATATTGGTTCTGCCTATACAAGATATCTTTCCATTTTCTGGTGTCCTATTCCTTCTCCATTTTCAGAGTACTATAATTTTTAATATTGAAGTCTTTCACTTCACTTCAGATTAAGTCCTAAATATTTAATTTTCCTTGATGTTATTGTGAATGATTTGTTCTCCTTGTTTCCTTATTTCTGGGTTCATTATTGGCATATAGGTATGCTATAGATGTTTGTGTGTTAATATTGTATTTTGCTAACTTGCCAAATTTGTTAATTGGTTCTGTAATTTATTTTTTGGAATTTCTAGAGTCTTCTATGTAAATCATTGTGTTATCATTGAGTAGGACAATTTGACTTCTTCATTTCCTATTTATATCCTTTTTTTTTTCTTTGTCTTAGCTGACTACTCTGGAGCTATTTTTGAATTCTGTGTTGAACGGGAGTGGAGATAGTGGACATCTATGTCTTGTTCCTGATTTTGGAGGAAAAGATTTTAGTTCTTCCCCATTTCATATGATACTGGCAGTAAGTTCATCATAACTGGTTTCTATTCCTATTTTCTTCAAGATTTTTGTCACAAATCCATGATAAAATCTTGTTAGAGGCTTTATATTATTATTATTATTATTATTATTATTATTATTTTGATATAGGGTCTTGTAGTTCAGACTTCTTTGAACTCACTATGTAGCCTGGGTTGTTCTTGATGTATCAATGGTCTTCCCATCTCAGCCTCCCACATGCTGGAATTGCAGGCATGTACAACCATACTTAGCGTGCAACAAAGAATTTTTTTGTGTGTTTAATAAGATGCTCATATGATTTTTTTCCCTTGCTCCTTTTTTTATGGTGTACTGTACTTTTTAACTTATATATTTTGTACCATCCTTGCATTCTTGGGATAAAGCTTATTTTGTCATGATGTATGATCTTTTTGATGATGTGTTACACTCTGTTTGCAGTACCTTATCGAAAACATTTGCATCTATGTTTATTAAAACTTTAGTGTAGAGTTTTTTGTTGTTGTTGTTGAGTCCTTGTCTTGTTTTAGAATCAAAGTAATGCTAGACTTCAGGAATGAGTTTGTCTATACTCCTTCCATTTCCAGATGCATGCAGTTGTTTGGCTTTTTTTTGTTTTTTGTTTTTGCGGCACCGGGGATTGAACTCATGACCTTGCGCTTGCCAGGCAGGCGCTTAGACCGTTGAGCTAGATCCCCAGCCCTGTTTTTGAGACAGGGTCTCACTATGCCATTCAGGCTGGCCTTGAGCTCACTTTGTAGCCCAGGCTGGTCTCGAACCCACAGCGATCCGCCTGTCTCAGCCTCCCGAGTGCTGGGATTACAGGCATGAGCCACCACGCCTGGCCCATTTCAATTTTTTAAAAGAGTTTGATAGTATTGGTAACAGATCTTACCTGGACTTTTTTGTATAATTCAGTCATGAATTCATCAGGTCCTGGGCTTTTCTTAGTTGGGAAATTTTGTAATTGTCTTAATTTCATTGCCTGTTATTGGATTACTCAAGGTTTTTATATCTTCTTGGTTCAGGTTTGGTGATTCATATGTACCCAGGAAATCATACATTTCTTCTACATTCTTTAATTTATAGGAATACAGTAAGTCTTTGACTTTTGAACATTCATGTTGCAAACTTTCACAGATACAAATAGAACTCACATTGCAAACATTCATACATGTGACCAGATTGTGCATGTAGCTCATGTGTCTGCAGGACATCGTTACAGTTGTGCTGCTGTGTGTTTACTATACAGTGCAATAGTGTACAGTAGTACAATGCTCAATCAGAGGTCAGGATGTGGGGAAATGAGAGGAAAAGGAGTGGTGATGTGGAGGGGACTTGCTCTGTTTTACTGATGTGGGTGTTCACATTTAAATTTTCCTTTTAGTTTGCTTTTATTGTGTCCCACAAGTTCTGGTATGTTGTACTGACATTATCATTTGATTCAAGGAACTATCTAATTTCTACTGTGACTTATTGATTATTAAAGAATGTATTGTTTAATGTCCATGCATTTGCATAATTTTGTGGTTTCTTTTGTGATTGATTTGTAGTTTAATTGCATTGTGATCTGATAATATGTATAAGATAATTTTTTTTTGTACTCATTAAACATGCTTAGTGAGCAAGTATTGGACCATTTTGGGGAAAGTTCTGTGTCCTACTGAGAAGAATATGTATTCTTCTGTTCATGGGTGAAATTCTCTGTGGAGTTCTATTAAGTCCATATGTTGGAAGGTATGCTTCAAATTGATATTTATTTGTTCACTTTATGTCTAATTGATCTATTGTGATAGTGGGTTGTTGAAGTCCTCTACTATAATTAAGTTGAAGTTTATCTTTTATTTTCAGTAATGTCTGTCTCATGAAGTTGGATATGATAGTATTTGGTACATATATATTTATAATTGCTTTATCTTCCTGTTGAATTATTCCCATAACCAATATTTAGTAACCTTCTTTGCCTCTTCTGATCAGTTTTGGCTTGAATTTCCCTGTCTGAAAAGGAGATGAGTGCCCCTGCTTGTTTTTGTGTTTGCATTGCATTGAATATTGTTTTCCATCTGATTTGTTCATACTTTGTCTATGAATTTCTTTTTGGATTAAATGTGTTTTTTGCATACAGCATACCACTGACTTTATTTTATCCAATCTGAAATGTGTGTCTTTTGATTAGACAATTGAAACCATTCAATTGAGAATTATTACAGAGAATTATTGACTTTTCCCTGACATTGCATTATCTTTTATTGCTGTTCTCCTATGCCCCCATGTTTAATAGCTTATGACACTGATGTGTTCATTTCACTAGACTGTACAGCATTGTTGACTTCATTGTCTCTTTCTGGGATACTTGAGGAGATTTTTGGAGTGCTGGTTGGTCATGAATTTTTTAAGGTGCCCTTTTTTTAACCAAAAGATATCACTTCACCAATTTTGAACTATAGTTTTGCAGTATATATTAGTCTGGATGGAATTTTTATTTTTTCAGGGCTCAAAACAGTTAAAGATCTCCTGGCTTTTAAGGTTCGTGTTGAAAAGTCTGTTGTAAGTCTAATGAATTTACCTTTACAACCAATTTGTTGCTTTTCTTGAACAACTTTTAAGATTCTGTCCTTGTGTATGGATTTCTGGGATTTTGATTATGATGTATTGTGGAGAAATACTTTTGGGGTTCTATATGCATCACTTATCTTTTTTTTATTTAATTCTTGTCACATACTTGGAAAGTTTCTGTTTTGTTTTTTATTCCATTAGTACCATTTGCTTTTTTTTTGCTATTTCTAATCATCTTTTAAACATTTTATTTGTTCATTTTGATTTATTTTTGAGACAAGGTCTCACTATGTAGTTCAGGCTGGCCTCCAACTCTATGTAGGCCAGGCTGGTCTTGAGCTCATGGTGACCCTCCTGCTTCAGCATGACAAGTGCTGGAATTATAGGCTTGTGTCACCATGCATGGTTTAAATTTTTGTTCACTTTGATTAGTTTTCTTAATGTCATATAGCACCTCTAGGGTTGACTTTATATGATATCCAGTTCTTTTTAAAGTATCTCTGAATATATGTTCAGCATTGGACCTAGATTTTACTTGTGGCTTCTGATGTCATTACTTTCTTTTATATATATATATATTTTTTTGAGGAGAATAAAACAAAAAAATAAATTAGAATACAGTCAATCAAAACAAAATGATGAACACGATAAGACTCCAAAACAAGATAAAAGGAAACCAATAATGGCTACCATAATGCCTCTTGCTATCTTCAAAATAACTTCCCATACCATCAGACACAATAAAAGCAAACAAAACAGAACAGAATAAAACCAATCAAAAGAAAACAGTGAAAGCAATACTGGACCTCAAAACAAGAAAATAAGAATACAACAGTGGCTATCATAGTGCATCTTGTTATCTTCAAAGTAGCTGCTTATACCATCACACATAATAAAATAAAATGAAACAAAATAGAATAAAATCAATTAAAAGAAAACAATGAAAGCAATACAGGGCTTTGAAACAAGATAAAAGGAAATCAATAATAGCTACCATAATCCATTTTGTTAGTTTTGAAATAGCTGTCCATGCCATCAAATGTAATAAAATCAAACAAAACAAAACAGAATAAAATCAAACTAAACAGAACAATGAAAACAATAGAGTTTCAAAACAGGATAACAGATTAACAATGGCCACTGCCTTCTCCCTCTAGATGTCTCCTCCCCTTTCACCTTCACAACATCTATTGTACATTTTGGATCCCACTAACTCCTTTAGTTTTTTTATACTAGGGAGACAACACGATGTTCACCCATGAGACTCTGAACCATTTCACCCATGAGCATGATCTCAAGTTGTATCCATTTACTTACAAGAGCCTTGAGGTTATCTTTCTTTATAGCTGAGTAGCTTTCCATTGTATAGAAATGCCATGTCTTTCTTATCGATTCTGCAGTTGATGGGCAAGCTACACCTACTTTTTTTTCTGGTTCCTTGTCACATAGAGCATTGTTTTTTCTCCTTTGACTTTTTAGTCTATGAATTTCCTTTTGAGTTAAGTGTGTTTCTTGAATAAAGCATATTGATGGCTCTTGTCTCCTGATCCATTCTGCCTGTGTTTCTTTTTATTGGTGAATTGAGGCCATCTTCATTAATGATTATGGTCAACATGCATTGGCTCATCTCTGCCATACCATTTTCCTACCATTGACTGTCCACTTTTCCCCTCCATTCAATTGTCTGCCCCATTCAGTGATTCCCCCACTGCTGCTGTTCCTGGAACTGTAGTTTGTTTTTGTTTTTTTTTTTAATCTCTCTCCAGAATGTCCTTCAGTATTCTTTGTAGGTTGGTTTGGTGGTCATGAATTCCTTCAGTTGTTCTTTGTCATAGGAGTATCTTGTTTCTCCATTAATTTTGAAAGATAGTTTTTCAGGGTAAATCAATCTCGGTTGGAAATTGTTTTCTTTCAGGACTTGAAATACTTCACTCCAAGTTCTTCTTGACTTGATGATTTGTGTTGAGAAGTCTGTCATGATTCTGATAGATTTTCCTTTATAAGTGATCTGTTTCTTTTCTCTAACAGCTTTTCATATTCTGTTCTTGTGTTGAATTTCTGGAATCTTGATTATTATATGTCTGGGTGTCGATTTATTTTGGTTATGGTTAGCTGAAGTCCTACATGCCTCACTTATCTGAATATCACGTCCTTTTCCCATTTTTGGGAAGTTTCCTGCTATTACTTCTATAAATAGAATTTTAATGTCATTTGTGTTGACCCCTGCTTTTTCACTGACACCTATTATTCTTAAATTATTTTGCTTTGCATCGTCCTGCAGTCATTGAATTATTATTTCCTAGTTCCTCATTATTTTTAAGAGGTCTTTCCTTTCATGATCACAAAGCTGCATGCCTGTCTTCAAGGTCTGAACGTCTAACTTCAGTTTCTTTCATGCAGTTTTGCCAGCTTTCAATGGAGTTTTTGATTTCCTGGATATCTCTTTGAATCTGTTTCATGCATTCTAAATCTCTCTTATATTGTTCATTCATAGTTTCTCTCATTTTCCTATGCTCTATTTTTTTTAATTTATGTCTTCTTTAGAGATGCTTAGCAATTCTTTTATTGTGCTTTTCATTTCTTCTTTTATCTGAGATAGTATTTCTGTTTTAATTTCTTTTATAGCCTCATGAAGTTGTCTCTCTACTTCAGTTGCCATCACTGCAGAAACTTCAGGTGTGCGACTCCTGATCTCTTCCACATTTTGATCTCCTGGACTTGCTCTGCTTGTGTTGGAGTCCAGGGACTGCCTTTTGCTTCATCTTAACATTTTCCTAGGTTTTTCTAATCATGCGGGTAGAGGGGTCCCAAGCATTTCCCACTTTGGCTAGAACTTCTCTGGAGTGTGACCATTTGGTTCTCCTGGCCAGTGCTGGCTAGGGCTATCCAATGGTGGCACTGGGTGCACTGGTGAAGGGCCAGCTTCTGTTTTTCTCACCCCTTGCCTCATACCTGAGGCAGAAGCATCTCAAGGGCTGCTGGAGTGTGCCTGGGAGCAGAGCCTGCTGCTGCGTTCCTACTGAGCTGTTACCTGCAGGCAGTGTCTCCCAATGGCTGCTGGAGTGCACCTGTCTTTTTATTTGCATAGGGGCTTCCAGCTAAGAGCTTGACGAAATATCAGATAATTTGGATTTGACTTTTCAGCAATACTGAAAGTTTTAGGACAGTGGTGACCAACCTATGGCATGCAAGCCACAGTAAGCATGTAGAGCCCTTTCTGTCAGCACACTAGCCATGTCACCGCAGCAGCCATGCATTAGATAAGGTTTTTGTTCTGCCTAAACTAAAACCTCAGTATTCAGGTTTAATTGCAATGTTGGTATTTTGCAATGAATAGCTGGGTTTGACTGTCAGATGACTGAAGTGTGAGATCATTTCTATGTTCTCTATTCAGTTCTGTTGGTCTACATGTCAATTTTTGTGCCACTATCATGCTGTTTTTGTTACAATGGTTTTGCAGTATAATTTGAAATTGGACATTATTCTGCCTCTGGCCTTGCTCTTGTTGCTTAGGATTATGAGTTTTCTGTGTTTCCATGTGAATTATAGGATTGTTTTTTCTAGTTCTGTGATGAATGCCTGTGGTGCTTTGATGGGGATTATATTGATCTTGTAGATCACTTTTGGTAGCATGGTTATTTTGACAGTAACAACTTTGACAATCTATGAACGTGAGAGGTTTTTCCAAATTCTAGCATCTTCAATTTTTTTCAGTGTTGTGAAATTTTCATCATGGAGATCTTTCACCTCTTTGGTTAGTTTGAGCTCCAGATATTATTTATTTTTTAACAGCTGTTCAAAATGGACTTTTTCTCCTGATTTCTTTCTCAGCTAGTCTGTTATTGGTGTTTTAAAAAGCTATTAACTTTTTAATATTGATTTTATACCCTGATGCTTTTGCTGAATTTTTTTCTCAATCCTGAAAGTCTTTCAGTAGAATGTTTAGGGTTTGCTAAGTACAAGATGGATCATATTGCAGGGAAAATTGAGGAACAGGTAGAGAAAGGTAAGGGCATTAGTGAGGTTTCTGGCAAACAACGAGTTAAACTCCTGCTAGAGAAAGTAGCTAAGAAAAACAAGCAGAGAGAACTGATAAGCAGCCTGGCTCACTTGGTGCCAGGGTCCCAATTCCCCACCCTCCAATTAGGTACTAAGGAGACAAGTAGGGAAGTGGGTATACTATAAAAATTTGGTACATAAAATATATATTCACACCTGAACATCCGCACACTCATATATGAATATATATATATATTTAATTCTGTCATATTAATACACTAACACATACATATCATTTTTTACTAACTCAACCTTGAATGTGAATATAAATCACAATTATCATCTTGACAAAACAAAGAGACCACAGAAAGCTCATGCAAAATGTGAACGTATGCAATAGAAAGGACAGTGGCCAAAGCAGGGGGTCTCAGAGCCTAAAATAGCTCTCAAGAAAGAGACACTTTCTCACCATACAATAAATGAGTCCAAGAAAAAGACCCTCAAGTGTTGGCTCTAGGCTCCCTAATTGACTCCAACAAGATAGCTAGCTATATCCCTATTTCTCTCCTCTTTCCAATAAAGTGACTTTGTTTCTCCTTCTTAAATTATATCTCTGATTCTTTTAACTGATACAAAGTTTATGAACTCTAGATAAAAACCTACCTTGTTAGATGCAACAATATCATCTGCAAACAAAGATAATTTGACTTCTTTCTTTCCTATTTTATCTCTTTTATTGCTTTCTCTTGCCTAATTGCTCTAACTAAACTTTCAAGAACTATATTGAATACAAATTGTGAGAAAAGACTTTCTTGCCTCATTCCTGATTTGGGGGAAAATGTTTAAGTTTTTCCACAGTGATAATGGTGTTGCTGCAGGTTCATCATATATACCTTTATTATATTAAAGAATAATCCTTCGATGCCTAGTTTATTTAGAGCTTTTATCACAAAAAGATGTTGAAATTTATCAAAGGCTTTTACTGCATCAATTAAGATGATCATGTGATCTATATCCTTTATTCTATTTTTGTGTGGTATATGCTGCTTATTTATTTTTATATATTGAGCCAGCTTTGCATCCTTGGAATGAAGCCAACTGGATCATGGTGTATGATTTTTTTTAATATGTTGTTGAGCTCAGTTTGCAAGCATTTTATTAAGGATTTTTTTGCATATATGTTCATCAAAGATATTGATGTAGTTTTCCTTTTATGGTATGTCCTTGTCTGGTTTTGGTGTTCATTGACCTTTTTTTTTGAACTGGGGATCAAACTCACAACCTCGCACTTACCAGGCAAACACTTGATTCACTGAGCTAAATCCCTGGCCCTGGTCATTGGCTTCTGAATGCTGGAATTAAAAGTGCGCAGAACCGTAGCTCGGCTGCCACTGCTACTCCTGATTAACTTTGTAACCTGTAGGCTTGCGAGGTGCCCAGTTGCTCCAGAAGCTCCTCATGGTAAACCTCCAAGCTGAGACACATCCTTGATCACATTAGTGACTGGGGAAAGCAAAAAGAGCACAGAGCTCTAAAGATAGGGGTTGAATGGAGCCAAGATGTCCATTAGACTTAATTCTAGTACTCAGATCCACAAACTTCAAAAAATTACACGTGACCAGCCTGCCTTCTAACCACAGAGGACAGAAAATCTGTGTCCTCAGAGTCTGAGTTCTCACCTGCTTAAACTTCACAGAGACCCTATGATTAGTTCTCTGGCTCTCTACAAGGATCTTTTGTGGTCATCTCCCGCTCAGTCACTGCAGTACTTCAACTCCAGAGGCTCTGAAGTGTGATT
>RJWT010055641.1:0-10094 GCA_004365215.1 Cuniculus paca
GCTTCTCAAGGTAGTTGTATCAATTTCAATTCGCATTTCAGTTGTCTATGAGTACCTTTCCCCTTCCTTTGCTAATATTTGGTATTTTCCAAATTTGAGTCTCTTTCATGTTTTTTGGCCATTTGGGTTTCCTTTCTATGCCTTCTCTGCTTATATTCCTTTTCACTCGTCTCAGTCACTTTCTCCTGGCTGGAACAAAATACTCACACACACACTAATTAATAGAAGAGTGGTTTACTTTAGGTCATGGTTACAGTCCATGGCCACCTGGATCCAGGGTAGAATGATATGGAGTGTATCTGCTGAAGGAAAGCTGCTTACTTCACGGTGGCTGGGAATCAGAGAGAGCAGAGAGGAGCTGCAGAGGGAGATAGGCTATTCTCAGTTATGTGCCTAGTGACCTTGCTCTTTCAACCTAACCCCACCTGCTAATAGCAGTTAAGCTACACAGTCCCCATGGTCCATATCACATTTCAAAAACCCTGCCTATGAGCACATGACACTTTGGGGGCCATATACATAACATTCCTGGGCCCAAAACATAATGGGCATCTTTTTATGCAAAATGCATTTAGTCCACCTCTATGAGTGACCAAAATTTTAGTAGTCCCAGTATTGTTGAAAAGTTGATGCCCAAAGTCTAACCTAAAACTTAAGGGAAACTAAATTGTATAAACTATATTTATATCTATATCTATATCTATCTATATCTATGTGCTAGTCATTGTTGACATACGATGGTACAAGGTAAACATTCCTATTCCAAAATAGAGAAAAGGGGATAAGATACCAATAAGACCAAAGCAATACTGAAAACAAGCAGAATAAACACTAAATCTTGTCAGCCATCCCCCTTGTGTGAGGCAAAGATATGAGATCCAATACAGTTTGAGTGGACCTACCTCTACAGTTATACCAGTTCACCCTACATGACTTCTCTCTTGGGACAGCTCCAGGCGCTGCTTTCAGGCTTTTTCACCTGATGTTCCATGTTACTGGCTTCTACAACTTCCTGGAGTACCCATCATACCTTCAGCCTGACTCTTAAAGCTTCATACATTACCCTCTCAGTGACAAACTGCCTGGGCAAACTGCCTGTGTTTACTCTTAATTCTCAATGTCAAGTTGGCTAAAAGTTCCCAGTGGTATTCATACCAGAGCCTGAATGTTGGGCTGCCTTGGAATTTCCCTCATAAGAGTAATTAGTGCAACAGTTTAAATCTCAGTCTCTTTTAAGTCTCTGTACTTGAGCAAAATGTAGACAAATTTTCTACCAGACCATAACACACATGCTCTGGAATCCAATTTCCAGTGGCTCCTTATTCCCTTTTGCCACACTCTAGATGGAAGCCTTCCTGACCCCACAACTCTTATGTTTTGCATTCCTGTAAAACCAGCACCTCGTGGATGTTGCCAAGTTCTCCCACTTTCTCCAGCAGTATTGGTCCCTTTTGTGTCATAGATGCAGAGGCTTCTCAGTGCCTTGATGGCTGAGCACTGTGAACTGAATTCTGTGAAGCCAATTTCTTAGGTGGCCTCTCTCTGGCAAGGTGCTCTGTGGTTCTCTTCTCAAAGCAAAATCTTTTCTCTTTGCAATCTTGAGCCTTGGATGGGTAGAGGTTTGCTGCTTCTCAGGATACCTTTAAGGCCTTTTAACATTTGTCTTGTTGTAAGGTACTTGGTTTCTTCTTGATGCTACTCTTTTCAGTAACATAAACTTTCCTCTACTTCAACTTCACAGGGCCTGACTTTACAGGAACTTCCTTTCTGGTGAAATTCAAAACTTTTAAAATTACTCATTTGTGATTTTTTCTCTTAGTTCTCAATGTCAAGCTGGCTAAAACTCCCTGATAGTATTCATACTGGTACCTGAATGTTGGCTGCCTTGGAATTTCTCCCATAAGATTAATTAGTGCAACTGTTTTAATCTCGGTCTCTTATGAAGTCTCTGTACTTGAGCAAAATGTAGACAAATTTTCTACTAGACCATAACACACATGCTCTGGAGTCCAATTTCCAATGTCCTTTATTCCCAACTGAAACTTCTAGAAGCTGGTCTTTATGGTGTGCACTTTTATCAGTGTTCTGGTTTTCTGAGCTGTAATAACAATATTACTTCATGCTCAGTTTGCAGCACTTAGAGGTCTTTCTCCAACTGGGATCTCCAAAGTTTTCCAGACTTCTCCCACAAACTAGTTCCAAAGACTTCAGAACCATATGGTTAGGTAGCATCATAGCAACAACTTCACTTCTGCAGTAGCAAAATTTGTCTTAGTCATTTTCCTTGTCACTGACACAAATTCCTGAAAACTGCAACTTAAAGGAGGAAAGGTTTATTTTGACTCACAGTTTGTAAAGGTTTCAGTCCACAGTTGGCTCCCAAACCAGAAAAAGGCATGAGGTGAAAGCTGCTCACTTCATGGCAACTGGAAATCAGAGTATAAAGGGAGGAACTGGAGAACAAACATATCTTTACAAGTCACATCTCAGTGACCCACCTCTTCCAACCAGACCACACCTCCAAGCAGCAAGTCAGCTGTCCTGGTCCCATAATCAGTCATCTTTCAAAAGCCCTGCCTATGAACACATGAGTCATTGCATAGACATCTAGGTATAACAACATTTAATAATATGATGACTTTTTTTTCTTTTTCTTTTTTTTTTGTAGTTTTAAATGAAATTCTAGAATTTTTCATAATCCTACTTACCACTCTCTTGGTAGCTATATACATGACAACTTATAAAAATTCAATAAATCAAATTTATCAGTTTTTGTTCTTTTTGTTTGGAATGTTGCATTTTACCTAATAAGTTTTTTCATGACACTATTTTCTTATATTTTATTTTAAAACATTTAAAGTCAGCTTCTCACATTAAGTCTTTAGTTTCTTTGGAATATTTTTTGTGTGGGGATACAGTGATGCAAAGATTTTATTTTTTCCTTATCAATCATCAAATTGTTTTAGCTCTATTTCTTGCCTGATTTGCTTTTCCATTCTGTAAGTTACTCCCTTCCTAGGATATTTATTTTATCTCCTTTCAATCCACCAGCTATACTAAAAAGTAGAAAAGTTTAAAAGGCAAACAGTACTAAGAATACATGTTTCAGATCATCCAATCTGGTACATTATTCACTGGTTTTAGCTCATATACACTTGGAATACTGGCAAATAATCATTAAAGGACAGCAGTAGTGAAATAAAACTTTAGTGGATCAATTTTCAAAAACATCATAAAATATAGCTATTAAGAGTTCAAGATATTAACAAGAACATTTTGTCTTACTAAAATCTTGAATTATCTTTTTCACTGAAAAAAGGAAAAGATGTTTTATCCTTTTATTCTATACTGAGAGTTTCATAAAACTTCAAAACATATGCTATGAAAAAAATCTCTGGTATTTATTTTTCTTTATAATAATTGCTGTACTCAGTCTGTTCTGCAGCTGTTTCATAGAAATCTAGAAATATTAATGCTTTTAGTCATTGCCTCCAATGGCATAAGACTACCCTAGGCAAAGTTACACATAAATCCCTGGAAAAGTATTTCCAGAAAAAAAATAGCTTCATTTCCAGATATGACACCTAGTTGAGATTAAGACTTTTTAAAACTCTTTGACCCAACAATTAGATTTTCAGGAATTTATCTTGCAGGCATACTCACACAACTACAAAGTAATATCTTTAGTTATCTGTTGCATTATTAGAAATAATATGAGTGGAAACAGCCTAAGTGTGCATTACTCGATGATACAGTTATGTTACATTCATGTAATGGAATGTTATGCAATATAAAAAGAAATTTGAGATTGCTTTAAATATTGAGCTCTCAGATGTAATATTAAAAGAGAATAAAAGAATAGCATGCGAATGCCAGGCATGGTGGCACCCGCCTGTGATTCCAGCACTCCAGAGGCTGAGGCAGAAGGATTGCTGTGAGTGTGAGGCCAGCCTGGGCTACAAAGTGATTTCAAGGCCAACCTGGCCTGCAGAGCAAGACCCTGCTTCAAAAGGAAAAACAAACAAACAAATAAAAAAACAAACAAAAACAGTGTACACAGTACTGAACTATTTTTGACACAAAATATTTCTGGAAGGACATATAAGAAATGGGTAAAACTGATTTATCTCCTGAGATGCTGAGTGTTCAGAGAAAAGGGTGGGAGGGAGGCTTTTTAATATATATCTTTTGTATTAATTTTGAATTTTCAACCACATGACCATATTATCCATTGAAACAGTACTCTAAAAAATAGACTCTGCAGAGGTTTGGCATAAAAGATAGCTTCAAATTGTTTAAAATTAGTAGACAAGCAAAGACTGTATTTACCTTTAAAATTAATGACTCAGGAATTCTCTCAATTACTAGATGCCATAATGTTACAGGCAGCTGAGTTAGATAGAGATATTATAGGCAGTCAGACAGGGCTAGGTCCTCAAAGGAGCCAGTGCAGAAGGCCAGATACCTTGAAACTGCTGTGAGCCAGGCCTCAAGACAAAAGATCAAACAAATATATTTGTATCCTAAGGATTGATATTCTGAGTAGGTCTCTACCACCCTGACAAAGCCTGGAGTCACCATCCCAAGCCCCTATGGGAAGAGTCACTGCTCTTTAAGCATGCCCGCTTGCTATGTGACTGGCTTCCTCATTTGTTCCTGATTTAATCAATTTTACCTGAGCGATTAATCTTAATGGTTGACCATAGATCTGTCCCACCTTATGCCCATCTTGCATGTTTCCATGCTTTTCCCTACTTTGGACCCATCTCACCTTGTGGTTTTACTGTATAAAAGTCCTTAAAAAGACAGAGTTATTAGCAACCTGCTTGGGACCCCTTCTGTTTCTCTGTCAGAGAGAAGTTTTCTTTCTCTCAATAAATATATTCTACTCTTAACCTCCACTGTTCCTAAAATTCATTCTTCGATTTTAGAGAACACAAACTTGTACTGGACATCTAATAGGTTGGGAGTTTCATTCCCCTATATTAATAATACATTTATGTTTCTAAAGATGCCAGCATTCATTTCATTTCAGGCATTTTTTGTCTCTCAATGATTTATTAATTACTGTCCACCTCATGTACTTCTTGTCAATGGACACCCGATGACATTTGTCTTTCACCATCTCAGAGAAATGATAGGGGTTCAGACTGCTTTTTGGTCATTCAGATTATTTTTCCATTCTCCTCAGTCATGGTTTGTATATAGATGGCCCCCCACAAGCCTCCTGTAGTCATGGAAGCAGCTGAATCTAGCATTTGTGATTGACTTGTTGTGTAGCACTGGGGTTGGTGCTGTGAGTTCTGCACCTGCCCAGGGGTGAAGCCGAATGCAGTGTTAGGTCGGAATGGGGGCATGTTTTTCCCTCTTTTTTGTGCGGATCACTCTTGCCGCTTGCAGTCACCATGAACGGCTGCCCCTCAGCCATGCCACCCTGCCTTGGAGCCAGCTAAGTATGGACTAAAACCTCCATAACTGTAAGAAATAAACCTCTCCTTCCTTCACTTTAGGTGTCAGGTATTTTGTCTCAACAATGAGCAAAAAAGTAACCAAGACAGCCCATATAAAGCCAATTAAACTCTGCTCAATTGAACTCACATTCTCATTTTCCAGTCCCCATAAGAGATTAGAGCACAAAAACATCAAGGAAAGCTCTATAAAACTATAAACTATCCCCTCGAAATAGAGCTGAAAAGTACATAGGACACAGCCATCTCACTTCTACATATATATTCAAAGAAAACAAATTGGTCTCTCAAAAGATGTCTGCATTCTCCTGTTCATCTCAGCACCGTTTGCAACATAAAATATAGAAACAACCTTAATGTCTGTCAAAAGATGAATATGGTAATTACAATTAATGCATATTTGATGGAATCTAAAAAAAAGGAGATATTATTAAAGATAACATGGATGAATCTAGAAGGCATTGTGCTAAATGAAATAAGACAGACCTAGATAAATACTGAGTTATCTTGTATATATGTAATATGAGCACATCAAAATCTTAGAAGCAGAGAAGAAAGCGGTGGTTATCAAAGGGTGATGCAGAGACTGTGGAAAATGTCCAAGAGGTGCAAAGTCTTAGTAATGTTTTTACTAAATAAATAGGCTTGGGAGATCTCATGTACCTCAATGTAGCTAGTTAATATTTTATTGTATATTTTAAATTTGTTAAGAGCAGAGAGCTTAAGTTTTTTCACTACACACGTTAGCTATAAGAAATATGAGATGAGTTAATTAGCTTCATCAAATATCAAATATCAAAACAATACATTTTAACATATACAATTTTTAATTGTCACCCTTACCTTAATAAAATTTGGAGAAGAGACATAGTTGTTTCTGGGTTTTTTTGGGTTTCCTTTTTACTCATTAAGTTCTCTTCTCATTTCTGTCAGTCAAACGGAACTGCTGGATCATTTCAAAGAAATGTTTTCCCACTTGAATTGACTAAAATATTTTCGCATCCTTCCTTTATAGGTTCAGTTCAGCTTCTCTAAGTGATAAGCTTTTCTGACAGACACCAGGTGAACTTGCTGTTTTTTCAAGGGGTATATTCTATTTTGGAAACTGATGCATTTCCTGTATCTTCCGCAGGAGACCTTGAGAAACGGATGAGGGGAAATTAGGGATCCAGATAGCCTGTGGCATTGCCCTAGGCTATATGCTGCCTGTGGGATTTTACCTTGGCTCTGTACTGAGATGGGTCTTGCTGTGCACCTCTGTACAGTCCTGTGATGTTTGCTCCTTAGCTCTAGAGGCTGGAGTACAGTTTTAATTCTGAAACCATGCAAATTTTTGATCTTGGCAAGTGACTATGGCTTATGTCCACAGAGGACTGACTGCTTAGATAGTCAGGACTTCATAAAAGAGATATTCAGGGAATAAAGCCTCAGTAAGGTTTTCATTTTAGATAACTAGAGCCAGGTATAGGTTGGCAGTGCCATGTTGACTGCAGAAGAATCCACTCATGTAGTATCGAGGATGGGCTGTGAAGAAGAAAACATCAACTTTATTTAACTGTACAATAGCTCTAAATTCAGGCCCCACCATAGACTCCCAAATAAAATATAGATGATGAATTGCATTTGAGGGAGTCATCATGATGGCAGCTTTGTTAGGCCTAAGCACAAACAGCCTGAGATCTTGCAAACAGCTGCTCTGGTACAAGAAAAGACAGGGAACGCTGATGCCATTGAGTACTAGGAACACTGGTTAGAGGGGAATAGAAATTGAGTGATTTTAAACAAAATGAATGGAAAAGAAAGGCATCTCCAATAAGAACTTGTGACTGGAGAGCCTCTTTTGCAAATTTCTAAGCTTCCTAAGACAGCAGTAATATCTTCTTTCTCTTAGAGATAGAAAGCAGTAAGCCCATGCAAATTTTCACTTGGGAGACAGTAAAAATAGGCCGCCAAAGTTTGCCTCTTGTTCAGTTTGGTGAAGTCTAAATTCACCAATTATATGTTCTGGGCAGCTGACCTAGTAGGATTGGCCAGCTGAAAAAACCAAAACTGAGATTTCCTAATTGTTTCCTTGAGGAATATCCCAGGGAGAGGTATTGGCCATAATCCTTACCTACACTGAACATGAGATAGTACTATGATACTTGTCATCAAAACTTCCTGTGAATGCAATTTTCAGAAAATAATTTTTCTTTGAGTATTTTTTTTTGTTTGCATTTGAGGCTTATTTTCTAAATTTTATGGATGTGAGGTGATGACCATGATAATCTTATGGATAATCATGTGAATCTGGGTTCTCTGCAAGTGGACCTCAGGAGAGTTTTAGAACTCAACTAACGCTACAACTTCTGGACCCCCAGAGTAATACCATACATTCCAATGAGAGATTTCCCAGGCTCTACTTACTAAGGGAATGAGCACTTTAACAAGAGCTTCTCTGGCCCAGATGGAGCAGAATGAAACAGTGGGAGAGAGAAGTTTTCAATTTTAATTTTCTTAAGTTGTAGCTAATGAAGTAAAAAAGAAATTTATATGAGGGATTTTTCCCCCCTTGCTGTATACTTTTTGTATCTCTTGTAAAGTTATTTCATACTTCAGCTTTGGTTTCTTAGAATTTGAGAATTGGGAAGGATCTATGTTCAGATTCAAGGCACATCCATGTTGCCGTTGTCATCTCATTGTATTGCAGAATGGGACCAACTTTGTCCTAGTTTACCTGGGACTATCTTGGTTTTTAATGAGAAAGTCTGGCATTTCAGAATTCCTCTGTCCATGGCTAACCAGGATGGTTGCTTGTCTTTCTTATAGTTGAAAAATATGACTGGACAGGGGATAGAAGAAGGTGGATGTTTACCTTTAAAAATATATCGAATTTAAGGTAAGCTTAATGGATGTACTTTCCTAAACTATTCCAGAGCTTTCTCTGGGAAAAATGGTACTCCTGGAAAATATTCTGAACATCGGTGCTAAAAGTGGGCGAGAAGTCTGACAAATAGCTGTGCTGGAAGGGAGGCAGTCGACATACTATTTTCTTTCACAAAGAGGGAACCGTGTTAGCAAAGCACTGTACCTTCTGCCTTCTCTGGATGGTTTCTCTCACACCTTTTGATAGATGAGTTTGGAAAGAAACAGTACCGTTGGGGTTGGGCTGAAGGGGTATTTTTGCCCTTGAAGTTTCCAAGAACAAGAAAGCACGGGAAGACGGCATTAGCAACAGCAGCAACCTTTATTGTTTGGCCCATATATATTGGCTGCTATCAGGCATTACAACCTCGAGTACTGACTTAACCATATAGCGCATGCGTGATTGTTGATGCTAAGTCCTGCTTGGGTAAATTCCTGTTGTGCGCATGTGCTAAACAGAGGAATTACATCCCTATGGGTTCTCAAATGCCCCGGGCTTTGAAGCTATCCAAGGCGTCTATCCCCAAGTTCACATATGCAGTGCTGGCTATTCCTGCGTTTCCTGTGAGGAATACCTGCTAAATTAAAGAAAATGTTGGGTGCTACTCCAAATGCTCTGCTAATGCCAGATCACCATTTCCAATGCCTGCTTAAAAAAATTCCAGCTTCTGAGGTGCCATTCACAAACCAACTAAATCAAAATATTTGGAGTTTGGGGATCTAATTTTAAGGAGTTTGAAGGTGATTCTTTAGCAGGTTCAGGCCTAAGAACCTGTTCTAGCTGGTGGAAAAATGCTTGCAAGCACCTGAAGAGTTTGGAGTGGTCCTGGTTTGCTATGGACTAATGGAATAAATCTGATTGTCTGATTTAATACTGAGAAGCCCATTTCTTCTAATCTTTTAAAACTTCTTCCTTTTTTATGGAATGTAGTTAAATGACTTGAAACTGATCTTTTCAGCTATTGTTTTTGTGGTATTTTACATGCAGGCAGAACAGTGCTGAAGGGTAATCATTTCGGGCAAGATCCTTCTGAGTACGGTACCTAAAACCACATAAATAAGGAAGCTTCCACTATGGTTAGTGGAATAGCAACTACTTCCAAACTTGTGTGAGTGCTGGGCATTGTTCCTTCGAATCCTGTTGGCCTTTTTCCCTGGATTTAAGTAGTTTTGTCATCAACATAAATGGCTAAGGAGGACACTTTGTGGAACTCCATACTTCTCTCTGTGTAGCTTTTTCCTTTCTGACATTCTGTCCTGAAAACTCCAATTTCCTTGATCTTCTCCATATTCGCTTCTATCTTCTCAAGGCAGAAATAAGACAGGGCTCTGTCTGGGCTTCTGGTTTCTGTACTGGAAGTTTCCATGTACTAGAAACTCCTAGGAGAATCAGCTAGAAAAGTCACAGGGTTCAGTGAATTTTTTCCCAGTTTAGGGTTCACCCATTTTTGGTACCTCATGTCCAGTGACATGAAAAGCATTATTTCATATATTTTTCTTTATTAAAACTTGTGTGAGGTAGAATGTTGGGAGCCGTCTTCCTGGTTCGGCCTAGCAGGGTGCGCAAAAGCCTGCGCTGGATTTCCCCCCTCCCATCGAGTAAGCCAAGATGGCGACCACATCCTGCTTCCGCATATGATGTATTTGCTTGACAGCGCTGTTAGCCAATGACAAGTGTATACGTAGCTCGTGACTATTGGGTAAAGTCTTTGTATAAAAGGG
>RJWT010055642.1:0-10131 GCA_004365215.1 Cuniculus paca
TGCTTGGGTTGGAGCCCAGGGGCTGCCTTTTGCTTCTTCATTCTGACATTTTCCTGGGTTATTCCAAGCAAGTGGGCAGTGGGGTCCCAGGCCCTTCCCACATTGGCTACAATTTCACTGAAGCATGACTGTTTGGTTCTCCTGGCCAATGCTGACCACGGGTGTCCAATGGTGGCCACTGGGTGCTCTGGTGTAGGACCTGCTTCTGCTTTTTCAAGCCCTTTCTGGTTACCTGGGACAGAAGCATCCTGAGGGCTGCTGGAGTGTGTGCTAGAGGAGGGCCTGCCACTGCCTTCCCACTGAGCTCATTACCAGTAAGCAGTGTCTCCCAATGTCTGCTGGAATGTGCACAGGAGCAAGGCCTGCCTTTGCCTTCCCACTGAGCTGGTTACCAGGTCTCCCAATGTCTTGCAACGAATTCTTTTGTTTTGAAACCATTTCCTGGCTTGCCCCATCACTTGACATTCATGAAGAGGTCTGCACAAATTCTTCTTAGGTTTCCAAGAACCAGGAAAAGACAGGTGACAGTATTCTCATTATGGAAAACAATATGGAAGATCTTTAAAAAAAATAAAATTATCAGCATCAGATGTTCCAACATCTTACTCTTGGATATATACCCAAAGGAAATAAAATCAGTATGTTGAAAAAACATCTGCACCTCTATGTTTATTGCAGCACTAGTCACAATTGTCAAGTTCTCAAATTAATTAAAATGTCCAGTAGCACTAGCTATCTCTCTAGGTAATCAGGAATATCATGATACTGGGTTTTTCACAGGAGTCACAGTATTTCTCAATTCTTGTATCTTTGGAGAGAGTTGATGTATCTGGCATCAGTTCAGTTATACCCAGAGTATTCATTGTCATGCCTGCTCTCTGTAGATCATTAAAGCTCCTGTCTGCAGCTGAGAGGACTTATGGGTAGACCATGGCCTTCCATCCAAGGTCTCTTTGCCATGCCTCTTTCTTCCTTGTCCAGACCTGGCAAAATTTCTAGCCTTTCATACGGTTTCTATCATGGCTTTCAGGTATAGATAGAGATTTACAGCTATAATTCACTTATCTCATCCGGCTCGTAGCAATTATGCTCAACATCTGCCTTTCACAATCTATGGTTGAAGTATGGGCTGATTCACCCTCATTTTACCTCCACTAGTTATAAATGTGATCAGTCATGTCCAGACTCTATGAAACCCAGCCAGGATTAGAGATGGAAAATACATCTCAGTAAGATAGAATTGACTCCACTATGTTGATTTGTATTTCATTTTATGGACACCTTTCTGTACTCTGATCTTTCTAACATCCCTAGAATGACCATTTGCATCTTCCAGTTCAGTTCTCAGGGTTATTTTCTCAAAACTAGGTTTTAGTACATGTATCTGTTTTCTCCAATAGTAGAAAATACATTATCCTCCATTCCCTGGCTCTGAAACAGGATTCTGCAGCCCAATGGATTTGGGAAATGCTACATACTATTTGTCCTTTCAAAGAATCACATAACCTATTATGCATTGAGAAATCAGAGAAATCTTTCATTAAACTATTTTTAACTTTAACATAAATATTTTACAGGAAATATTTTTAAATATTAAAGTATTAAAAACATGTATGAGTCATGCAACTGGGGAGATTTGTATATTCATGGCTTTGTGTATCTAGGAAGACAGGCTGATTCTCAAATCTATTTTGCTGCATTACATGCTGAGAGTGTGAAAAGCTGTGAACTGTGGTTTGCAATGACATGATGAAAGGAATTATCATTTCAGAAGTTTGTTATACAAAAAACAGACTTCATAAAGATTTTTTCTAAAGGATACTTTTTTTCCTGCCTCAGTAGGTAGTGTATTTGTGAAAATGTACAACCCTTCTCAGGAGTTATATTCTTTTTAATGAAAACATGTGAAATACAAAGAGTGTCTCAGTATCAAGGAAGAATATCTTGGAGCATAAGAAAAAAAGGCTGTTTGTCATGTATAAGATGTCTTAACCTCTTGCTGCTTCAATTTAATCAATAGAACTTGGATAGTAACACCAGTTTGTCAAAATTATTTTGAAACATAAAAGCAAGATTATATAAAGTGCACAAGGTAGAAGTTTATAAGAAACACCAATTTCCATGCACAAGAAGGCCATTCTTTCTTGATGGTAGGAGAAGAGATGGATAAATTGAAGCTCGGTTTTTCTTTCTAATATGTGAAAAAGAAGAGTATCTTATTGAATATTCTGCTTTCAATAAAAGAGAATCATGCTCCCAGAAAGTGTGTAGGACTACATATAGAGGATTTTCAGGGTAGAATTTCACATGTGGCTATGTTTACCTTCTTGCTCATACAACAATGACAACAAAGAAAACCCTCACTATTTTTAATAACAGCATAATGGGAAAGTAATCCTATCTTCCTCTCACATTTAGAGGAGTGGAAGAGACATTATTTATCCAATTTTCTCTCAGGTTTTTGTTTTATCTTCAGCAGAGTTTCCCAGAGCGTTAAAAACCTTTACTATTTTTGAGAATCTAGCATTTGGTTACTGTATGTGTTTTGCCATATCCTTTAATTTTATTCTATCTATCTATCTATCTATCTATCTATCTATCTATCTATTATCTAGCTAATCAATCTGTGTGTCTGAATATAAATATTGCCTCCTGAAATGGATTCTAAATGACTGTGGTATTTCATATATTATTTTCTTTCTGTAAATGGTCTAGCGCAACACTGGGTATATTAAAATATCATTTGATACTTGTTGATTACATCCCAGCATTGAAGCAAAACATATTTTAGTAGACCATAAAATGAATGAAGTTCACAGAATAGGACAGAGACCTACTGATAAACATGTTTCCTCATGAAAGTAAGGAGCCAAGCAACAGACAATCTCAGATTTCACACTGCAGTGGAATTCTGACTGCTTTATATCCTTATTCAATTGACTTTTCTCCCTCAGAACTTTTGTATTATCACCTCTCTCACTCAAGAAAGTATTCCCAAGAAAGAGGCTTCTGACTTTTGCTCTTCTTGAAGATATGAGAACAGTGACCATGACCCTTTTAGGGACCAAGCGCCAAACTGCAACCCTAAACCCACCTATTTGTCACAAAGTGCCAACACTGCAATTAAATATGAATACTGAGGTTTTAGTGTAGAAAGAACAACTCTACATAAACATAGTTTGTCTTAAAAGAAAAACACAATCATACTCATGCCTTAGGTTTGCCACAACTGTCTTCCCAGTGCATCAGACTACCTTATGCTAATGGAAGTGTTTCTCAGATTTGAGGATTCAGCTGTAGATTCAACTGACTAAACAGAGAGGGAAGATATATGCTTTCACTCCCAATTTTTACTCAAATTCATAACTGACTAGTTTGATTAATTACATTTTGAGGAATAAATGCGCTTGATGTACAACACAATACTATTTCATTCCTTTCAAAGTAAAACTAGTAGAACTATACATAAGGCATATATAAATAAAGTATCTCCATCTCCACCTCTCTCTCTCTCGTCTTATCTCTATCTCTATCATCTCTTGCTCAGTCTCTATTCTCTATTCTTTCCCTCTCTCTTCCTCTACCTGTATTCCAGGGTAGGGCACTCTATCACTGACCTAAATCCTTAGCATTTTAAGATTTTGATACAGGATCTCACTATGCTTCCTAGGCTGGTTTTAAGTTGTGGTCCTCCTGCCCAGTTTCCTGAGTAGTTCGAATTACAGGTGTGTGCCATTATGCCTGCAGAAAAGTATATTCTTTAATTAATTTTTTAAATTCCCAACCATGTTGTAATTTAAACCTGGCATTGTTGTATTGAAAAGCTTTTGATAACTTCCTGAGAAGTATAGCATCAGAAAGACTTCCATATTTGATGAAAATGTTTCTGGCAGAGCAAAAGGGGGATGGATTATCCTACACAGCCACCTACTCATCTCTAAATTTCTCTTGTGACTGAAAGGATAGGGAAGAGATTTTCATTCATTTTTCCCATAGGAAGTACTCAAAATGATGTTTTTGTGAACCTATATTAAGGCTGATAGCCTGATGTTAGTTATTAGATGCTATTAGATTATTTCCTCTTGTCTTTCTCCTCCAACTAAATCAAGACAATTAAAAATTGCTTAAGGTGCTCACTAAAAGTTATGATTTTACTTGAAAATGTCCAACATATAAGGGACAAATTGTGATTGCAAGCAGATGATAATATAAGTAAAATTACCTTGATAGTCTTTTAGATTATTTAGTTATGCACCAGTTTCCTTTAAATGGTTTTACTGTGATATTATAGGATGTACACAAAAAGTACATAGCCCTCCTTCAAGTCCCAATATATTCTAGTCAAACTCAGAAACCTGGTTCAGAATATAAAATAATGATAGAAAACTTTCAGAAAAGATGATAATAGTGGCAGTTGGCATAAAATACTATTAGAAAATCTTATGATCATTAGGATATTAAAAATTAATTTGGTTTAAAGGGGCAACGAAATGTTTAAAGGGACAATGAAATATTTAAAGCATCAGTGAATAGTCTTCAAAAGCTACTTGATTGTGAGAATTATCAAAAAAAAGTGAGCATTCAAAAATAACATCATTTTGAAAGTAAAGTACTATTCACTCTTCAATCCTGCAAGTTACACTGGTTGCTTATAGTCATCTTGTGGATGTCCACACTATGAGTCAGGTCATTGGTACACAGAGGACTTTCAGTTTCAGAAGTTCAGGTATAAATTCTTATTTAACTTAGCACAGCAGACCTATTTTCGTTTTTTAGTGAATAGCTCTGACATGCTCTCAATTATAGCATAAGACTTTTGAGTCCCCTTAAACTGGATATTTAGTTTTGGTTGGTTGATTTCGAATTTCTATAATCCAATGGTTAAAGTAGGTTAACTCTGATTGGCAGTGTCCATGACAGATGTAGCTACTTAAATGATTTTTTATAATGGAAGAAAAACCAATAAACATTAAGTGATCTTCAGTAGTTCTTTATTACTGAAAAAAAGTACTCTTTCCTCCCTTATCAACAAATCAACAAGAAAGGTAGATATAAAAAAATGATATATTTTAATACATTTGGGGTTAACATTCTAATAGTTTTGATATTAAATTGAAACTAATACTAAATGAATGCTTTTAGATCTGTTTTATAATTATGTGGACTATTTTTGAATAAACCCATTTAAAATTTAAATAAAATTGCTGTTTTCTTCTAATTTCATGATGTTTTCCTCTCATCTTGCCTTGTAGATTTCATAGGAATTTTGCTTTAATTGCGGAATAACTGAGGCTATTAGAGGCAAGGGACTGATCATTTCCATAAAATTGAAGAATCAAGAAGAGCACATATATTATTTGTTTTACTTTGTGCTAAAGTTTAGCATGTGGAAAAGCAAAACAGTTTATGTATTCAGTATTTTTAATGTAGTGTTTATGTCAAAGTTTATTTTTATTTTTTTGTGCCACTCTCACCTGACTTTTATTTTTGAAAATTCAGCACCTTCAGTTTCATCCCAAGTACGTTCAGTGTGGATGGTCACACTGTCTCAGAAGTAATTTTGTTCCCTTATTCCCTTCCTCTTGTCCTCAGGTTCGTGCATGTGTGATTTTGGGGATACTTGATTTATTAAGAAGGTAGGAATTAATCTGGCTTTTTTAATGTGTTGCTTCTTTTGAACAAAAGCTATCATCTCTGTTTAGTTTCTCAACGTCTTGCATGTGGCTTATGAGATCAGCTTTGACACGATTCTCTTGTGTGTACTTCATTTCATTGTAAAAAAAAAAATAACACCATGAAGCCTGAATTAGATGATCTTGATAAGCTTGTTTGGTCATCACTGACTCCCTAAATGTTCTGTTAGTGGCCCTATAGGCAATCAGGCAATTTTTTCAAGGTGTATATTATCTGCTTTTTCCCCTGTGGCTCCTATTTCACGTCCTGTGTTTAATGACCTATATCCCTACCTCTTACTTTTTGCATTGCTAAGGCAAAATATCCAACAACCAAGGTTAAAGGAGGAAAGTTGTATTTTGTCTCACAGTTTGTAGAGATTTCAGTCTGTAGTCAGCTGATTCCAAGGCAGGGTGGTATGGCAGAGGGGCATCGCAGAGGAGAAAAAGTTCATGGTAGGTACAAGGCAGCAAAGCAGTGAAGTAATAAATTAGCAGCAGCATCCTTCTTTCTGTCCCTTATATTCCATCCACGTACCTTCCCTTAAGATGGGTAGCACTCATACCCAGGGGTGAGGAGCCCTTAATACCAGCATCACATGTCCTAGATCCAGCCACCTTGGAAAAATCTCACCTAAGACCACACAAGGCTTTGGGGGGTATATCTAGATACAAGTCATAACATCCTATCATACCTACTCAATTTGTGGGAATTCATTGATTCTTCAGGTTGTTTTAGAGTTTTTTAATTCCTGTGAGTAGAGCTTTCTCTTTTTTTTTAATCTAATAAACACCTACATATACCTAAAAGTTCAAATCAAATAACTTCTCCATAAGCATGTTGATATCCCTTACCCCTACTTCCTCTGGAGCATATTGTATTAACAGTATAGTTGCTATACAAAATAATTTCAGTGGAATCGTATTATTGATATTTGTATCATTAGTCCATAGCATTACAACTCAATACATAGTAGGTTCTTATAAATACTTGATAAATCTATCAGTGCAATTGTACATCATTTCAGATTTTGATGTATGCATAGCGGATATTTGCCTTTATTCACAGTTATTACATAGTAGAACAAATCATGGTACATTTTAGTCTGACTAATTTTTGACCTGTCTTGAACCTTCTGTTTCATTGTCAGGGCCTTGAGCAGGCAAATAAGATTCTGGAACAATCTTCGTGAATATTTATGAAGGCACTTTGGCATCAAAATGTGGAGAAGAAAAAAAGAGCAATAAAAATCCAATAAATGAGAATCGATAATGAGTACTTTTTATTATTAAATTTTTTTTTACTATTTTGAGCTTCTGTTTAAATCAGTTTTCATGGTTTCTTACAAAAGTATTTAAGCATAATAACAGTTGGCTCTGTTAAGAATAGGTATTATTTGTTTGAATATTAACTTGGCATTAGTATCTTCATTAAGTAAGGAAATTTTAGAGCATGTTTTGAAAAATTTGTTAAACATATACCATCCTTGGGGGTGGGTTGTATGATGGAAGGGCTGGCTTATTCTTTTATATTAAGTTAAAATGGAATGTACAGAAAAATGTTTTGCTTTATCATGTAAATTTTTCTTGTGATATGATTTTCAGTAAAAATGTGAAGAAATGGAAATTTTGCTAAGTACTTTTTTAGTGTTGTGGTTTAATTAATGCTATCAGTATTTCTATCACAATCTCTAGTGTTCATGACACTGGAGAATAATTTAACCATTAGATTTCTTGGAGGATGCTTCTGCTCTAACAGTGGTGTGTCCCTAAAAAAAAAGCAACTATATCTTTATTATTGTTTTGTCAGGTATCTTTTCAGTGTTTGAATGTATATGTGTCAGAGGAAAGTGAGATAAAGAGATTTTTAAATGTTTTACCTTTCCTTTTATAATACCTATAATTTTTCTCCCTGTTTGTATGATATCTTCATTAAATGTTAATACTTTTTAAGGCAATGCTATTATCAGTAGATTACTAAAGAAATTTAAACTTTGAGGATAAAAATAAACATGTGCTTTTGGAATTGCATTATTATCTAGTTGATATGGCCTGTTGTGTGTGTGTGCATGCATGCTTCCTTTTTAAAACAAAGACCACCTGTGTGATAGAAGAATTTAAACATCTTTTGATAATGAATATTCAAAATGCTGTAAAGACATCAAAATGTAATACATTGATGAACCTGTATTAACATAGAGTATTGAATATTCTGGGGTGCTTTTGGAAAATACTGATTTTTATTGTGCATTTATAACCATTGCTCTATTTCTAGTAAAAATAGCTACCTTCCGAAAGAAGATTGCACCATAGACTTTGCACTGTAACCTTACTTTCTAACCTTAGCAGTATCTGCTCTTGGAAGCAGATGTAGAATTAGAAGAAAATTTGATAAAGAAGGGTGACTGCTTTGCATTAGGACCAGGGGGTCCCTCTCTCATCCTGGTAAAGAATATGTATGCAGGAGTACTGATGTGTCCATGGATGGTTGGAAAAGGCCAAACATCACACTCATGATTTAAGCCTGCAGCTTCTAAATCAAACACAAGAGAAAAAAGATGAATGTAAGTGTTTAATTTCTATATAATTGCATTTCAGGTCTTTAGCCTAAGTTTCAGAAAAGAGTTACACTGCATATTGTTAGCATGAGAGATGCTCTTTGAGAGACTTTTAAATACATTGAAAAGAAGATCAAGTGATACAAGGAGCACAGAGATGATGGGATGCTCAATACCATGTTCAGATAGCAGTCATCTTGCTGAGAATATGAAACTCAATTCTTTTTTTTCTCCCCCTTTTACTTTTCCTCCTCCTTTTTTCCTTATATCCAATTCAACAGAAAAACCAACAAAACAGTTCAATTTACAGACCCTAAAGTATTCAGGAATAAACTTATTCAAAGGTGAAAGACCTACACACTAAAAACTATAAGATATTCATGAAAGAAATTGAACACACAAAACAGAAAGACATCTGTTTACAGATTTTAATAATTATTATTATCAAGATGGGTACACTATCCAAAGCAATCTATAGATTTAATGCTACCCATATCTAAGTCTCAATTTTTTTTGGAAATAAAAGAATTCTAAAATTTGAATGGAACCAGAAGAGACTGAATAGCCAAAACAATCTTGAGCAAAAACAGCAAGAGTGAAGGTGCCACATTACCTGATCTCAAAATTACTAGAAACTTAAAGTATACACAGCAGTATTGTACCTGCAAAAAAATAAACAAATGGAACAGAGAAAACCAAGAAATAAATATATGCAAATTACAACAAAGTGATTATTAATTATTTACTTACTGATTTTTTGACAAAGAAGCCAAGAAGACACATTAGGGAAAGATAGTATCTTTAATAAATGATATTGGGAAAACTGGATATTGAAGTACAGGAGAATAAAATAAGACCCTCATCTCTCACCATACAAAAAATTAACTCAAAAATTGATCAAACACTTGAATGTAAGGCCAGAAATTATGAAACTAATAGATGAAAATATAGGGTAACCACTTTATGACGTTAGTATGTGCAAGAAATTTAGGGTAAGGTCTCAAATAAAATACAAGCAACCACAGCAACCATAGACAAAGAGGATTGTATCAAAACAAAAAGCTTTTTCACATCAAAGGAAACAATGAATGGAATGAACAGATATAATGAGAGAATATATTTTCAAACTATACATTTGCTAAGGGTTTAACATCCAAGCATATATATAGTATTAAAAAACTTTAATAGGAAGAAAACAAATGATCTGATTTAAAAATGGACAAAGGCCCTGATTAGACATTTCCTTTAAATGGATATAAAAATGCCCAACAGGAACAGAAAGTCTTCAACATCAATAATCATCTGGAAAGTTTGTATTAAAATCACACTGCAATACTTCTTCAGAGGGGGTAATGTTACAGGCAGCTGAGTTAGTTAAAAATATTATAGGCAGTCAGATAGGGCCAGGCCCTTGAGAAAGTGGACACAGAGGACCAGATGTCTTGTGACCTTGAAGGAGACAGACACCTCCCACTAAAAGCCAGATCTCAAAACAAGGCAAAACAAATACAACCACACCCTAAGTAAAAACATCAGGGATTAACATCCTAAATAGGTATGGATCACCTTGACCATCCCAATCCCCTATAGGAAGAGTCACTGATCCTAAAGAATGATCGCTTGCTACGTGACTCGCTTCCCTATTTGTCCCTGATGCGGTCAATTTTACCTGAACAATTAATCTTATTGGTTGACCATAGTTCTGTCCCACCTCGTGCCAGTTTGCCTTATGAGTTCCCAGGTTTTCCCCGTCTTGTACCCACCTCACCTCGTGGTTTTACTCTCTAAAGTCTCTCTAAGAGCCAAAATCTTTGGTAACTCACTCGGGACCCCTTCTGTATCTCTCTCAGACAGAAGCTTTCTTTCTCTCAATAAATATATTCTACTTATAAAAAAAAAAA